>VUJU01001675.1:0-29001 GCA_009835225.1 Aphis craccivora
ACTTCTTCCACGAAAAGGTAAGGCTTTGTTGTGAGTTGAAGTTGACGTTCTATGAACTAAAAGACCACGTATTACAAGGAGTATACTCGACAGACCTAGCGCTGTTTACACTAAGGATAGCACATGCAGACGAGACCGAGTTGCTCAACGATCTGTTGAAGTGGGAGATTGAGTGCCTTACGTGGTGGAATCACCCGAAGAGTCGAGACAATCGAGAAGAATACCGTGGCCAGCTACGAACCAAAAATAAATGATACGAATGCGACGACGTCAGCAGACAAGCCAACGTTGTACATTGCACCACATCGTCGTCATGCGAAACTGCCGAGTGGTGAACAGGCCGAGTGCACCACAGCATTTAAGCAGTTATAATGCTGTGGTGTATTGCTAAAAACATTTGTTTGTACCCTACCTTAACTTGTAACAGCTTTAACGATTTTTGGGTTCTTCATCAAAACTATGCCACGTTTCGTGAGTACGCTTATTTGGACGCCGAAGTCTGGGTTTCATCTGAGTTATTTTTTTTTTTTTTACTATTGACGATTGTTATGTTGTAATTCAGTATTTGAGATCCATTGTTGATAATAGTTTGATGATTTTGAGTTCCATTTATTGAGTTCGAGTAGTTTGACGGTGCAGCCCCTTTATTAAATATCTTTTTTAAAGTAGTATAAATTAAATCATATGCTATCTTCATCGTAGCCATCGAATTAACGTCATGCATGGTGACGTTGGAATTATTTAATTTTTTCCCGTATTTGTCAATGTTGTTCACTACGGTTCTCAAGTCTTTAAGAATTACATTCAAGTCTTCAATATTTTTTTGTTCCTTTAAAAAAAAAAAAAATCAGTGCGTGTAAGTACATACAATTTGATATAATATAATATGAGATACAGCCTAGTGACAGACGAACAGGCAGCTGAGCGAAAGTAATAGGGTCCCAAATATTGTATATAATTGTGCGCTACCCTAAAAATTATCATCATAATATATTTTGAATTTTTTACATACCTCCATAGTCCTTCTTTGCCCTTTTAATGTGCAGCTTAGATTAATCAATGTACATAATATAATTATTACATAAAGTACAGTATTCTTCATGTTGAAATATTTTTGCGGTTTTCGCTTCGTTTGCGAATAATAATCGTCTTCGATCTACGAAAAATACATAATAGTATTATGATATACAATTATAAATTATCAGAATAAATATTTACGTACAGTAATTATACAAGATTGATTGCTTGTCATAACAGATTCGCGTAGATACTAAATAATAAATGTGTTTCAAACAGTTGTTGATTTGAGTCTACAATATAAACATGCTGTTTTTTTTTTTTTTGTTTTTTTTTAAGCCAGAGTTTAAAAAGGGAACATCATTGCCCTTTATAAGGGCATTAGACAAATATAAAACAAAAAAAATAATAATATTTTAAATCGTAGAAAAAAATCTAAATAGAGATACTAATATATGTCATATATATTATATATTATACAATAATAACTAATAAAGACCAGCAGACTGAGACTGATCAACTTCAACGAACACTTAACAGCGTCTCCGATTGGACTAAGCGTTAGAATATCAAAATTAACAGTGACAAATCGGTACACGTAAATTACACCTTGCGTGAAAATGTATACTACCCAGTATGGTTGGATCAGCAGATTATCCCACAGAACGATTATGCAAAATACCTCGGAATGCATCTCTATTCACGATTAAATTGGAAACATCATGTTCGCCAGCAACAACTAAAAATTAAACTGAAATTAAGGAAACTTTATTGGCTGATCGGTAGACACTCCGAATTAGACCTTAGGTGCAAACATCTTTTGTATGTAGCGATAATTAAACCAATACGGATTTATGGAATACAGCTGTGGGACTGTGCCAGTAAGTCCAATATTGAGATTATCCAACGTTTCCAAAACATTGCTCTCCGTACTATTGCCGCAGCATACCGGTACGATAGAAATGACATTATTCAGCGAGCTTTGATGATGACCTCCGTCCAGGACGAGATTACCAAGTTTGCCAGAAAACAAGAGAAAAGACTAGATAAACACACCAATCTAGCAGCAATTCAACTACTTAATAATTCTCAAGACATTAGCCGTCTCAAATGCCGAAGACCATATGACTTAGTATAAATTATTAGACTAAAACTAGAACCTCTCCACTGGAGGGTGATTATTTTATAAAGTATCGGTAATTTATATAATTAAAAATAACCTTACTTTTAAAACTGAACACGGACATAATACTAGACAAATATCTAATATCAAAGTACCAACTATGCACAAAAAATTAACAAAATCTACATACTTATATATTGGTCCAAAAATTTACAATATATACTACCATTAGAAATTAAACAGAGCAACTCTTTTAAGATTCATAAAAAAAAAAATTACTCTTTGGTTATTACAAGATCAAAATATTGAAAGACTCTTGTATCGACTTGCAAAGTTCCCATATCCATTCAATGGACATTTAAATAAAATCCGAACTATAATTGAGAGCTTCTAATCATTTAAATCTAAATTATATACACTTTAATAACTAAACAATGAAGTTATAATGAAAAGTAAATCCTAAGCTGACAAATAATCTCAGTTCAAAGTCGTTTTTCGTATACAATTATCTATAACTAATACCTATAATCATTGCATTCAATTTTAACCCATTCATTAAAATGACCTACTCTATATCCGAAGTCCACTCGATATATCCATCCTTTTTTTTTTTTTTTGTCTAGCTTAAAATTACGAACCTATTTATACTGTTATACGGTAAGGGTATTGACTCTAAAGTTAATAAAAATAAAAAATATAGTATAAGTATATTTGTATACTATAAATATATTTATATATATACTTATACGTATACTTAGTAATTAAATATCAATTATATAATAAATGCAATATTTTCAGTAAAAATAATACATACGACCATTATATACTAATAGTAAATTAAAAATTTCTTATTTGAAAGTTCGAACGGTGAGTGGTTAATTAATTATATAGCAATACAATAGCATACATACCCCATGAAACATTCTAAACTTTAATACTGCAAATTTTCATTTTACAAAGAATTTTGGCAGACCTCAATAGGCATCATTGAGAAAACCCGTGTAAGAAAGATGAATAATATTTCGAATTTTCTTTAGAATAATGTACATAATATATACCTATATCCGAATCTGAAATGAATTATAGTTTGGTGTTTATATTGTCATTTATAAATTTTGTTTGTTATATTTTAACCTTTAATTTCCTACAGTAATTTTGATCAACCTCAACTTAAGTGATTAACATCACTCCAAAAATTTATAGCAATATCCAATTTTTTGTTACCTAGATGGAAAGTTTACTGCTACATTGAAAAATGACGAGTATTTGGCCTATATTACTCATTTTTAATAGTTAATATATACTATCATTTTTCGGAAGAATTTAGGCCGAACTCAATTGGTCAATCAATAAAATTTGATTTTCATGCATGAATTTTAACTAATCTTAAATAACAAATAGGTACTGATAACTAATTAACCACTTTTTCGATATTTGATTGTTATTCAGCAAATTACAATGAAACCCTTACTCGGAGTATGAAGTTAAAAATCAATGGTGTCATTTTATAAACGTCCTTTTATATTTTGTGATTTTATAATTTAACCAATATTATTATATTACCTTATGGATAAACGAATGTTAGTAAAAACATTTCATCAAAAATTAATTCCTAAGTTCTTCATAACTAATTAAATGTTTTAGTTTCGAATAAAAATTGTAATACATTTTTAATTGATTAAACTTAATTTTTGTGTTTATATATTTTATATTTAGTCACAAAATATGGTAATTGGTCGATATAAAAATTTAATTTTTTTTATTTTCATAACATGTATTGAAATAATTCTAAACATTTAACATTTATACGATATTCATAGCTTTTAAAATTTAGATTCAAACGATTCAGTCAATGATTGTTCCAATTTAAAACTGTAAATATAAGAAGTATTAACATACCTCCAGGACCAATTTCTCATAACGTAGTGACTTTCAAATACAATTATTTTTGAATCAATTTTTTACTTGCCAAACCCATATTTCATATTTTATAAATATTTGTCAACTTGACCCATTCATAGTATTCCATAGTTGGTTAAAAGACAAGATTAGACAATTATATGATTTATTTTCTTCTACAATATGGTATTTTAAACCAAATCAAAAATAAATTTTATTTTTCCATTTCTAATTTTGATTAATTGTGAATTTAAAAATATTTTAACGAACTTTAATTTTTATAAGACTTCCATGGATACTAAAATAAATACATTTAAATTAAATGCATATATAAATTCTTATATTATAGGATATTATTATATTTTAATTTACGAGGAAAACTATGGTATCCCTATCATATTAGGGTATGGCTATTTCGAGATGTTCAAGGTTCGGCTGATGTATCTATACTTGCAGCTATGTTTAATGCATACAGGCAAAATTTTAACGCAGTTAAGTACCTACCTACCACGACGCATCTTAAATGTTTAACACCGTTTGGGATTCCTCCGCGCAGACGTATACACAAATGAGATGTGGATTAGTATTTGCTTAGGATTTTGAAAATTAATGAAAACATGTGTACGGCGAGTATGATGTAGTCAAACGGTGAAATAGAGTGAAACCATACCTATATAATATAATTTAATGTTCATGGATACACACAATTTCTCATTATTCTAGTTGCATGTTTTTTAATCTGCATGTAATGAATTATTTAAATTTTAACCACAAATAAAGAACAGTTTTTTCACAAATTTTCCTTACACACTGATTTTTGTACTTTCCCTATTTTCAACAATAAGCCTTGTAGAGCCGATTACACAATAAATGAACAACAAACAGCATATCAGCACTCGACAACCATTGTTGGAGCATATTTGGACGACTTGCTCGATTTATCGGCTACTACTTAGTTCTAAGTAGTTGTGATATTTATAACATAATATTTGCATTATTTTTTTTTCGTTTCCAGACAGCTATTTATTATGTGGTATTGAACATCGTTATTTTTTTCTACTTACTTAGAGCATCTACCTTATAAGTATTTTTATCTACTTATATAAAAAAAATCATGTACTTATATTATTATTTATTACGGTCTACCATTATTGTTACAGATGTTCACAAATATACTTATATGAAAACTTTGATTCGCATACAAAGGTTTACTGCAAAAGTATAGTGTACTTTAATTCCCTATCTTAAATTAATCGACCATTCTTGAAATATATTTTCAGTTTCAAATACATTCAGTATTTCAGTAGAGTAAGAGTCAATTTACCTTTTATGTTCGTTCGACTTAAATGGATTTTTTAAATACTATAAGTATATTATTATTTTACATTTCAAGATTCTCGGACACACTAACGACTGTAATATATTATAGTATTATTGCCTATTAGGTATAATTTAGTTTTATTTATTATAATTAATAATTATTAAATAGTTATTTAAACTTGAAATTTAAAATATCTCTGAAACAATAATAACTGATAAAGTTTGGTCATATCCCAATGATGTTTCATTATATTAAGCAATTTAATAACACGGCGTTTTAAATAGGCTATTTAGGTACATCACGATCATGGATCCATCTGTGTATATATTACTAAATTATACTTTATTGTACTATATTACTACTTATTTCATCACAATAATAATATTATTATGTTTAACTAAAGCAGTAATAGCAAACATCCCTTCCAATAAAGATGAAAAGACTGATAATTAGATATGAAAAATATTTCAAGTGTAACTTCATAGTATTATGCAAGTATGTATAACATGATGACTGATGAGTTAATAACAACACCAGGAACTCCGATCTAAAGTGACCCATGATTAAGCGTATATCAATCATAGAGTTAGATAACTCTATAGTCTATAGAAAATAGAATCCATATGTATAATATTATGTTCCGATTAGAGTCTCTTTTATACAACTTTAATATTTTCTATAAAAATATCAAATATATAGTATTTTATAAGTACAGATAATAATATTTAATCCATCTCAGCTGGATTGCACTATTGCTACCTATTTGTACTAAGTTGTGTATTGTACTACCATGTACCAAACATATTATACTAAACACGAGATAACTACTCGTATAATTCCAATTCGAGATTTTCAGGCGAGATTTTACTTGTTTATTTTAAACAACTGTATGTTTGTAGTAGATACACATAGTAGAATCGTATGGTTTTAAAATACCATATAAAATATTTTAAACAACCGCGGTAAGTGGAAAAAAAATAGAATTAAATTATAATCAGATAATAACGTCCTGAATAACTATATCTTTAATCCATTACATTTCGACGAAAAAAATCGATTTATTGTTGTTATCTTCTAACACAGTATATTACTTTCTTATTGTTTTCTTTCAATTTTCTAGAACCACTTACTAGGGTTAACTCTGTACAGAAAATTACCCCTCTAATAAAATAAACCTTTTTTCACTCTTACTCGTAGAATTCTGATTGGTTCTATAGTTCTATACTCTACTAAGAAATTCAAAAATGTATTTCTCAAACGTTTCGCAACCGTAATTCCTTACGCTTAGTTAACGTACAAGTTTTTATAAAATTACTAGGTGAGATTTAGTTTTATAAAAATATATAAAGTATAATAAAACTATAATAATGATACGACTATTATTAGTATAAATCAATATTAAAAGTATTTAACAAAATATGGGTTATTTGAAAAGTGCCAGCAAAGTATATGATAGAGGTAACATATTTCACTATCAAAAATAAAATGTTATTTTATACGTAGCTAATAATATGATATGAAACACGTTTAAAATTATATCGTATTTGTTATTTTATATTTTCGTAACCTATATAGCATATAAAAAATTGTACCAATTATAAGCAGAATAAACACATCGGGGAACTTTACCAATGAGACTACAAACGCCCTCAAATCAATGCAAAACCTTGATCTGATTATATAAAACGACCTTTCATTCAAATATACTTATATATTTTATTATCATTACAATTTTTATTATTCACTAATTAATATTTTATCATCTTATACTTCTTCCATTTTCTAAATACAAGTATTTTTACTATATAATTATGATTATGAATAAATTTCATTTTGGCTTATGCTATATGAATATGTAAATAAATATATGTGAATTGAAACAATAAAACATAAGCTAAATAATATATTATTATTCGTTTATAATCCATCGTCGTCACAGAGCGAACACTTGACCATATTATGCATTAATGAATATTTCCGTATTATTGGTTTTCGTAGTCATTTTTCTATTTTCCCCGTGTACATATTTCTATTCATAACGCTTAATATTGTAATACATTTTAAATATGCATTTATTTTAATGTCAGCGATTTAAATTCCACTTTTGTATACACAACAAATTCCATTAGGTATCAATGTAATACAAAGCAGTTCCTTAATCAAGTACAGAATGTAGTAAAATATTACCTTGATCCAGTGTTTAATTTGAGCAGATAGGATTCCCCCAAACAATTACTGAATTTAATTCATCGGAACGTTACTGTTGTAATGGAAACGTTTAAGCATAGTTACGCACGGTGAAATACAAAACAATAACAAAAAATACATAAACTGTTTTTCTACACACTCGGAAAAAGGTATCATCTCAAAAACTTTTCAAATTTATTTTGGATGTTTGCAAAATGACCATCACGTACACCGACCAGGTCGCCACGTGCCGTGGTCTGGGATGTTTTTGGAAATTACTTTTTCGGTAATTTCATTTTGTATTATCTGTGTATTGCGACGAAGTTGGTAAACTTCAATATCGTCACAATACTTTTACCTAAACTTGTTCATTACAATTAATCGGAAATAACAAAACTGTTACCTATTAAAAAAGATCTATTACACAGTTATCTATTCAATTGTTAAACTTTAATATTTATTTAATATATAATATTTTTTTACACATACATTCTACCACCTGTACACTAAGTTGTGTACAATACTAGTATATTTTCATTTCAGTTGGAAAGGCAGCATTTACAAGCTACTGTGGCCCAATCTGATATTATTCACAGTATGTTATTTTACGTTAAGTTTTACATACAGAATAGTACTAACAAATTCACAGAGAGAGTAAGGAACAACTATATAATATTTACTTTATTGTTATTACATTAACATAATCTTTATTTTTAAAACTTGATTTAGTCTTTTTGAAAAAATATCATTGCACTGTCAAATATACACCAGTCTAATCCCTGTGTCGTTTGTATTGGGATTTTACGTTGCAGTTGTCGTTGGGCGATGGTGGAATCAATATTTAAGCATACCTTATCCGGATTCATTGGCTTTGTACGTCAGTACGTTAATCATTAGGCAAGTATGTATCTATCTGATTAGATGACGCTACACCTATTAGTTATGTTATTGTGTATATCTAAAATAATACGATAACTCGTCTACAAACATTGAAAAAAATATATAAAAATATATTATATTATACCTATATCTAACATATACTCGTACATCAAATTTTACAACGCTGAAAAACCTTATTTTTTGCTTTTTAAGATATTGGAATATTTCTAAAATATTATGATTACAAACTCAAATTTTATGTTACAAATTATCGTTATAATTTTAATATATTATGTAAATTCATTGATGGCTATTTATACCATAATGTATTAATAATATCTTAATTGAATCATAATTATAATTATTACAAACTTATCACACAATTATTCTGAATTTTTAATTAAAATATATACTTAACTCAATAATAATTTATTTTCTAATCAACTTTAAATTTTTTAGGTATTCGGGAGTATATCCAATATATCAAACACAATTTAATTGATATTATATAGGTATTTAAAACTTAATGAATGTTTATACCTATTTTATGTTTAAGAGCTGTGCATTGCATAACTACCGTATATTTTTTTTTATTATTATTATAAAAATAGAGAATTTACAATCTGTAACACATGTACAATAATCAAATAGGATATTATATGATGTGTAGAATATTTACATGATAATAATATAGATTATAGAATGAGAAGGGAGGCTGTCCAGTGACAGAACGCTGGTGAAGAATTATGGTTGAGGATTTAATAAATCCCTGCAACAGCGTCTTTTTAACCGACAAGGGGGATTTTCTGGAAATTTTGCTCGGCCTTTAATGGCTATAAGTGAATTGGTTTGAGTGACTAGTTTGGGGTGAAACTTTTTGTTGAATACAACTGTGTTAATGGTTTCAATGTTTAAATCATTGCGGAGTGAATTATTAAAAACATACCAAAGTGCAGAAGTTAGTGAATGGAGAGTAATTGATTGAAATACTTGAATTGTTTTTATTTGAGATACTCTGAAGCAACCCTATATCTGTACTTAGTAAGCCCAAATAGGCCTTAGCATTAGTTTGTAAATAATTATTTTATTGTTGTGAAAATAATTTAACTTAAAAATACGTTGGAGTCTCCAACTTGGAGAAGGTATAGTCTACTGTTAAGTTTTTTTCTTATTAATTTTTAATAGAGGCTTCAGGTCCAGGTGAGAAGTTTGTCTAAAATCAGACTCAAATATTTAATTTTGATTTCGATTGGAATTGTTGTCCCTCAAAGTGAAAGACAAGTGAGATGACAGTATAAAATTAAAAAAAAAAAAAAAAACATAAAACCATTTCATTAAAATATATTATGAATGACACATTACAAAAATTTTAATTACTTGTATGACATGTGACATCATTAAATAATGGAACTGTATTATATATATATATATAAGAGGATTAAACGCTTGCAATGCACTGATGATGACAACATGTATACCGCAATGATAGTATTATGCTTAATATGAAAAAAATTATCAAACAGTTTATGTAGGTACTAAGCTTCTAAGAAATTATATTTAATTTAAACCCATAATAGTAGTATTGTAAAAATAATACGGTTAGTATTTTTTGAACTTTTGAATAAATATTTTTAAATGTATAAAAAACAATCTAATTATTTATATTTGTGCAACTATATAAGTATTTGTCACGACTAGTCTCACACTTTTTATGTTTCACAAATTATTTGTAGAAAAAAATATTGTTATTTTCAAAATTATTAATTTAATTAAATTTTTGGTTATTATATTATAATTTATATAAATGTATTATTATTATAAATACATACATTATTTTTTTTAAATAAACATAAAAAAATAAATAAATATATAATATAATAAACATTCTCTAATTGAATCAATAAAATATATTAATGATGTGTCTGTATCTAGTGATAATCACATCGTGTTTTAAAAGTAAAATATATTGTAAAACATTTATAAATTTGTTTATAACTCGGTCGTATTTTTTAAAAGATTTATGTGATAAAAAAACAATATTATTTAATATTTAATTTACCTAATATATTTTTAATCACATAATTGTATTGAATAATTACTACAAATGAAATGACTGTCAGGTTAGGTTAGATTATACAACTGCACTTTACATTATATAATCTATATACGATGTAAATATAAATATATAATAATAATAATAATATTCTATACAATATTTGAGGAAACTACTAAGAAACTACTAATGTAATAATAGAACGATCGCTCTCGGCTAATAAGAAGGACAATAATGAGATATGCCAACTTGTCTATACTTATGACGTTGACAATGATATGTCCGGCAGTGAAAAAGAGATTTCCGACAATGGATCATTTGGTGAAGTCAGGATTCTTAATGCCAGACGAAAAGGCACTACTCGAGTCAATGAACAGCAAAACTAGTCACCCGAATTATTGGATGCCACTAGTATGGGCCGCTACAATCGTGTCACAAGCCAAAATCGAAGGATACATCACGAATGAATTTTCAATAAAAACATTAATTGATGAGATAAACAAGATAAAATCAAATTGTGCTGGCTTGCTAAGCTACGATTGGATTAGTGTGCCACTTGTTTACACGCAAGTAATAATAATAGAATATATTTATAACTGACTCGTGGCATGCATTTGAGAGCTTGGGGATTTTAAATTCCTAAAACTCTTCAAAGTACACCCAAATTAAGTCCTCGTAGAGTAAATAGGTGTTAAATTTAAATAAGTACATACTTATTTACAATTTTAAAATTTAACTCTTTAGTCAGTACTTTAGAGAAATCAAAATTGAAAATTCCTAATAGTTTTCGTGGACGCTTGAAATATTTTTAAAGCCCTTGAATTTGTCAACATAATGAGAATTTGCCTAATTATTTTATAGTAAAAATTATAAGTAAGGATTTAAAATATAATTTAAGATTCATCATAAGTATTTCACATTGGAACAAAAACTCTAAAAAATATATTAATACTAGTGACAAACAAAGATATTTACTCAAAAAATAATGAATTAAGTTATTTTATTGTAATTTAAAATTATTATTTATGGCTACTTGACATTTTTAAAATATTTTATTTTATAAATACAATGACATTTTTAAATGCAATATTTTTGGCAAATAGTATTAATTTCAAGTATTATTTTTACTTACTTTCAAATTCATTGACAGTTAGCTATGCATACTAATTTGTTGAAAGAATATAGATTTCAATGTTTAAAGTGATCCACCTTATTTTTTTATTGAAAATTCTAATCTGAAATTTTCTTTTAACGACTGTTCTCGTGAACATCTGACAATAGAAGCATACAATCGTTCACACAAACGTTTAATATACGACGAAAATTATTCATAATTTTTATTTCATGATTTTACTTAGATAAAATTAGTGTAGATATCTCACTAAACTCTACTCGACCCATTTTAAATTATATTATAATATTATTATTAAATTAAAATGTATTTATACGAATACCTACAGGCTACATTATATTATATCTTATCAAACATCACAAAGTAAAACAAAAATGGAATATTACTAAAAACATTATACCTATATTTTATTTTCTACTGAAATACAATCTATACTTCAAAGTGTTAATTTGCGTTCTATGAAAAATTATATTTTTTAGTTAATTTATATACAATTTTATTAAGTTAATTAATATAAAATATAATCACGTATTTTTTTCACATTTTAACTACACAACCACGATTGCATGATTTTAAACAAAATAAATCTAATTTAAAATGTATGACTATTTAACGAATAATTTATAAACATTAATTAGCTAGGTGATTTCACTTTGAAGGATATATCGGTAAAGCAAACTATGTGGTATTAACATCATATTATATTTCACCAAATACAAAAATATGAATTTTAGACTTATCTACTAATTCCATAACACCACATTAGTAGTACCTAAATAAATTACCATACACCTCAAAAATATATAAATTTAATGAAATCAAATGAAAATTAAGTACCTAGTTTGAAATCATGATAATATTGTTTTTATTATTCATTGGCAATTTTTTTTTTTTAATATCTATATAATATAGTAGACAACAATAAGTTATCTATCATAGCTATTTTCTCTATCTATCTATATCTATAAAATTATTTTAAATGAAATATCTGTATTAAATAAATCTGAAAATCAGGCCATAGGCAAAATTCAAATAGAAAAACGATCTAAATTTAATATGATGTAAAATGAATAAGGAAATGGGGAATTTCCTACAATTTTTTAATTTATTTAGCTTTGGTTTGATATTAATCATTATTATTGATACCGTATTGTATAACGTTCTCGTATTAGATTGCATTTCAAAGATGGAAAGCGTCACTATGGCAACACTTTTGTCTTTTGACTGTTGTATTAATTATATTTTCAGTTGAAAAGAGACGACAGGGTAATTAAATAAATATGTTGTTGGCTGCAATAGTTTGATCGAATCCGAAGAATCGGAATTTTATACATAAACTATAACTATAAAAAAAAATAATAAAATTTATCGAAAATATTTGTGTTAAAACTTTATACCAACATTCGGTAAATAATTTATGCGACGCGTAGATATAATTTTGAAAACAACGAGCTATGGTTTACGTATATTCTACCATAAAACTACAAAATGAAACACGTACCTCATAAAGCAGTATATTTTGTACACAAAAGAACATTAAAATAAATTTTATATTTAAATTGAAATACGATGTTTTGTTGTTATTTTTATTTTTAATCCATAAACTAAATGAATATAGTGTTAGATAAATTCATCTGACTTCAATCAATTGACAAAAAATATTCCATGTTACTACGCATAATATTCCAATTTATATTTCAAGTATTATATTATGTTTATCCATATTGTATGATATTATAATTGATTCGCATGTGTTTTATATTGTGTTTTTACTATTGTTCTCCATAAATACATAGATTATATTATATTCTTGCTGGTAATAACAATTCAATACAATATTTGATTTCCGTGCAGAATTATAGTTTTTCTCTGGGGACTCTGGAAACTTAACACGCTTTATAAACGTATAGGTACAAACTGTATTATTAGGTACATAATAAAATTATAGTTGTATCTACAGACAATTATATTTTATACGTGTAATTATGACATTGCAAAAACATAAACATATTTACTTTTTAAAACACCTAATTATTAGTTTAAAGTGTTAAATTGTATTTACACTTTACACAATTGAATAAAACATAATATATAATATTGTAGTATGTTTAACTACCTATGCCTACCTAATATATTTAGACTGCCTAATATATATAAAATCTATTTTTATTTAAATCTTAAATAACATTATAACATACCTATTGTAAATTAGTATAATAATAATAATACAATTACAATATTACATAAATATAATGTGATTATTGACGATTAATAAGCCTAGGAAAATGTTTGTCAGAGGAATGTAGGGCTTAGCTAAATAGTACTAAATTATACTTTACTAGTGTCAAATAATTTATACTATCTCCAAAATCGATATAAAAATACACCTTATTTTTCAGGTAACGACATTAGCAGTGTATGTTTACTTTGTTGCATCATTAATGGGAAATCAGTATCTGGATCCACGCAAAGGGTATCCAACACATCCAATTGATTTGGTCGTTCCAATATTCACGTTTTTGCAAGTATGTAAATAGAGTAGTAAGTAAGTTTTTTCAGAATTATTATACATAAATAATTTTTAGTTTTTCTTCTACGTGGGCTGGTTAATGGTAGCAGAAACTTTAGTGAACCCGTTTGGTGATGATGACGACGACTTTGATGTGAACTGGCTCATCGATAGAAACTTACAGGTGAACAAAATATACAATAGTTAATTATTTATCACAAATTAAGGACTCGATGTAAGTGGTGTATATATCATTGAGTTTTAAAACCTATGATTTCAACTTTTAGATTCTAAAATAAATTTAAAATGTACCTCTATATCAACAATGATTTTTTATACACACTTTCCGGATGAATAGAATACTTCAAAACATTGAAGTATCTCTCTATCTGATATCGCTATTGATACTTTTAAGAATACATTTTCAATTGTTTCATGAGTTTCGTTAAGTGTAAATGAAAACACGGCATACCGTTGAAAATATAAACGAAATATCATCTAACTTAATTTTAACTAAATGCCCTCTCACAAAAGTAAGTGTCGAATAGCTTCTCCTAGTTATTAAAAATATTTAATAATAACTAAATGATTTGTGTGAAAATATTATAAATTTTATAAAATATTCAATGAAGAGGTTATTATTATTCATTTAAAATTTAAATAATATAAAATATGAAATATTATTTAAACTTTATAAATTATTCAAAATATATTGTGATTGTATTGTATGGCATTATCTTATTTTAAACTATATTAATTTAGAAACTGAATTATATTATCTAAAATGAAAAATTTTAAACGTTCGTTATACCTATTATGTTTAATAAATTTAACATAATATAGTTCATATTTAAAACAAAACTTGTGAATATATAGGTTGATAGTGTTGACATGATATAATAAATAAAAAAAAAAAAGCAGTTTATTTAGTGGAATTAATCAAAATAAATACAAAATATTAAAATTGTAAAAAATAAATGATACTATTATATTATGTGAATGCTGTTGTTATTATTATTATATTTTCATACAAAATATAGTTAGTATTTCAAAAATCACAGTTTCAAAATCTTTATAAAATGTCATTTATGTAACATAAGTAAAAAAGTTTTAGTCGACTTCTGTGCCATCATTTTTCATCGCATCAAACTCCAAAACGACCAAACAACTAGAAAGAAAAAAATAGTTTATTTGATCAGAATAAGGATTAAAGTTCAGTCATATAACAACTATCGGTTCAACGAGTTTTAGACTTCTAAGATTCATCAATAACTATTTTAACTCTATATTATAATTATTTTTTAATATCAAACGTATCAGTTTGTACAATTTTTTTTTTTGCAAAACCATTTCTAAAAAAACGTTTTAAAATAATATGTAACATCGTAGTATATAATATGGAATAGGCTATAATCTATATAGGCAATTTTCATAAATTTATCAAATTAAATAGGTAGGTACTTGTCATACTTTGTTAAATATTTTAGGCAGTTTAGCAAATCATAAAAAAAATTCTTATATGCATTTAGGTATCGTATATAATTGTTGACGAAATGCATCAAGAGTATCCAGTAATGATAAAAGATCAATATTGGAATGAAATATTCCCATCAGAATTGCCGGACACAGAAGAGACTAAACACCTTCAGATAACTCCGTTTTTAGGATCGGCTCAAGCAGTTGAAGCACAAACAGATTACAATGAAAAAAAACCTACAGTTACCAACTGCGATAAAAAAATGGTAAATTTTATATGCTACAAATTCCTATTATTAAAATGATATATACATAAACTATAAGAATATTATAGCCAGGTTGTATGTATTTAATAATATAAGTCATGTACATAATTTATAACATAAATATAGCAGTACTTCGGTAGTGTACCTACTAATGTTTTTGTCACAATAACGAAATCTTAAAATGTGTATAATAATTAAATATTTCTAAAATGTATTATAATCATGCGAATATTAATTTTTCTTTTATTCGTTACCTAATAAAAACCAAAAATACAAATAATTAAGTATAATTGTAAACAATTCGTAAAAAAATAAAAATCTTAACCATTACACAATAATTTCCTATATATATTTCCATTTATTTCAAATTTTCCACATCATTATATATTATTAAATTAGCTTAAAAACCTGCTTTCAAACGAGTGACATACGTTTACATACATTTTTTACATTCAAAAACAGACTTAGAATATAACAACACTGACGATGCACCTATCCTTCATAGAGTTCATAAGGAATAATCGAATAATCATCCAAATCAACTTCTTAACTCGGCCAAATTACCTCAGTGCAGACCCGTATTATAGCCAGACCAAATTATCAGGTGGGGAAGAGAATTATGGCATTATATATAAAAAATAATGTCTTTCTAATATTTTTAATATTTTTAGGGGGCCGCCTCAGTGTATATAAGTTTAAACGTAAACAATGTTATATATACATATGTATCATAACTCATGATTCATAACTTTAGATGTTTAAATAATTTATTTCCAAAATATTTAGTACTTATACTTCATTTAATTAGTATATATATAATTTGTATAGATTATAAAGTAAAATATCCCTAAACACTGAAATTCTGTGCTATACCAATTGAAATGTATTATATTATGTTATCATTTATAACACAACACGCTTACACGCTAGTAACCATTAAATTTACGATTTTCAATTCTTGCCATATTCAACAAAGCATAATAAAACATTATTTGTAACGGAATAATTTATTTCAATAGAAGGTAATTAAATCATATTTATAAACATTGTAATTATACATATTTTATAGATAACTGTTCAGGAAACAAAACAAAAACCAAAAATCTTGACTGAAGTATCCAATATGATGGCAATGAAATATCATAAAAACGCTTACAGACATGATGATTATTACAATAATTTATCAAGTGAGTATCAAGTTCAAAGTTTGAACACTTCAAACGACAAACGTTATTTTTCTTATATATGTAATATTTATAAGTAAAGGAAACACTAAAATAATCATAAAGTACTGAGTTGAAGTGCTGTAATTATAGAATCACCGTGACATAACGTAGGTACCTATAAATTGTCCTTATAACTCTTCCTGAATCCCTTTATTATATGTGCCCATGATACAATTTTGTAAAATTATAAATTAATAAATATATAGATACATGTATAATTGTTTTATCCAATTGAATACCTACTACAAAAAAGGGCAAAAATCATAGTATATAATTATGTGTGTTGATAAATTATAAATAAATAGGTTTCGACTATAGACAATAAACATACATTAGGTATATTTTAAAACACTTATTTAATTATTTGGCCACTTTGGTAATTGCTGTATATTATAAGTATTAAATGCATACAATACATTTTAAAAGTATCTTTTATTAAAACTTGTTATTTTTATACCTAAGTACTTAATTCTATACTATACTACGGTATTACTATTTGGTAACGTATACCTAAATACAAAATACAAAACTCAACACTAAATCTATAGACAGTAATTCAAAATAGAATATTAAAAATTATTTTAAAAAGAAACATTTGTATCGCATATAATTCAAAGAATTAAATGCACTACCTACCAATAAAATAAATATTCTATAAAGCATCAGTATTTTTTATAATTAAAAATAATCTAACAACTAGCATTGAACATGGTTATAACACAAAACAATATTATCAAATATAACCACATTTAATGTATAGAAACTAACTAGGTCCACTTACTTATATATAGGACTAAAAATACATAATATGCTAACATCAGATATCTAAAACAAATCAATCCTTATTTTAGTTTTAGTTTTAAAAAAATAAATAACTTATTTTCTGCAGATTGGTTAGGTTATAATATAAACAGCCCGGATTAAGACCCTGGAGCCACAATCCAAACCCAAAATCCTAACCCCGGATTTTGAGGCCCTAGAGCCACAATTTTAATGAGGTCCCTGTACGAAAAAAAATGTATGTTTTATGTACTTACCTATTATAATACATAGGTATATATAAGTATATAGTCATAAATAATGAATAACTTTATTCTCGACTTTATCTATAATTTATAATTTACAAATTCAATAAACGGGTGACGGCAAGCGATAACTGAAAATGTGTGTAGCAATATGCGGGTAGGTATTATACACATTATACATTTTGGTAGTAAACTGTATATTATTATTATGAATTATTATAAGAGGTTTATTTGACATAGGTAATTGATTATAATGTCGTCAGCAGATTTATCATCGATTTTTTTTTTTATGTGATTTATGCAATGTACAGTCTCCTATAACGAAAAAAGTAATGGACAAATCTGAGGCCCCTAAATAAACTCCAACTATCGAAGCCCGGGGGCCATGGCCCCCCCTGCCCCCCCCCTTAATCCGGGCTTGAATATAACACTTAAAATCTTTAACCTAACCTATCTAAAATTTTATAACAGTTATAAAGTAAATAATTGTATTAATATGGATGTAAATAAATATAATATTGTAAATTTTGAACTCATGGGTCCCACATGAACCTTTTCAGCTTATTATCTTTTCGAAGAAATAAACAACAAAAATAATAACTACATTAACTAATAATTGTAAAAATTCTAAGTTTTATGCGTAATAATACGTAAATAGTTCATTTAAATTTAATTAACATTCCCCTTCCTTGTTGCCAAGATCACAAGTATGCCATTCTTCTTGTTTTGTTTTAATTTCATATAGGTAACAGATCAGATACCATTGAAGAAATCAATAAGGAAAAACATGTAAATGATTTTGGAGAATCGTTAGTTTCATTGACGGAGTACAGTCGTTTACAACTATTACCAAGCACGTCTACTCAACCTCAATATATTTCGAGGACTACGACATTTTCGGTGGTGAGTTGAAACATATTATACTCTAATAAACATGTATAATGTATAAACATATTGAAATAACGTAAAAACCAATTATGCTTACAGAGTAGTTGTAATGATGATGAGAGTGATCAGGAACATCAAATATAATTATTATGCATATAATACCATACCGCAGCAAGCACCTCAATTATTTCTGTATCAGTTATAGGTATTCAGTAATATTTAGTATGTTTGTAAGTTCTGATGACAATTTTCTCAATTTTTTCATAATAAAATTAGTTGCAGACAGCAGTCACGGCTTTTACTAAAAAAATAGTTATATTATTTAATTATTTACAGTTTTTAATTTTAAAAATACATTTATCTATTTGTATCCTTAAAACACAATGATAACAGATTGTTAAATTTTATTTTTAGACAATAATACAATTTACCTAATAATACATAATTAATAATAAATTACATGTACATGTAGTGTATGTTTAGTTTATTGTATACATATTATGTACGAATATATAATTTTACAAAAACGTATTTCACTACACAGATTAAAGGTACCTAGAGTAACTGATGCAACCGCAGCAAAATAATTGTGAGACTTTTTATGGACGTTCCTTGAAACGAAATTTATCTTCTCATTCTAGGCCTCCTAGTTTTTACTTTTTACATCACTTCTTCTGCATTTAATAGTGAGTATCGATAAAAAGCAACTAAACCTAAATCTAAATTGAAATTTTTATTTACATTAGGTAACGAAATGACTTTATCTGCATTACTACATTTATATTTATTATTATTTAAATTCTAATCTAAACTAAAAATATACTTACCAGGTATTAGTTATAGTAAATTGTATACCTAATGTTTATAAATTCAAATAATCAATTACCAAATAGTTTATCAGAAAGTACTCCCGAAAATAGATACCCACAATTACATTTTAATATAGGTAATACAAGTATTTCACAATAACTCTTTTGTCGCTACTTTCAAAAGCTTTGGCATAGCTAATATTAGAATAACTAATCTAATTAATCTAATTACTAATCTACTACTGTGGACTTGTTAACCCTATATAAAATATATAAAATAATTATTATTATTATATGAGACTCACAGGCCACAACACGTGAAAAATAAAAATATTGGGATGCACATTTATGCATACCGCTTCCTATCTATATTTTATTCAAACTGGTAAATCTGACATAATACAATATATAATTTATAAGTATTTAATACCTATGTGTGACTATGTTTAATGTACTTTCGCCTATAAATTTATAACCATAAATCATAGTTCATAGTGTGATGCGTAGGTACAATACTACAATATATTAGTTTGTACCCTGCAATTATCGGAATTTATAGGTACATTACTGTACAATTATTAACAAAACTTCTACAAATCATTTCATTTTGGCTTTATAAGATCTGTACCTAATAATACTTTTGATCTTCTGTATACAAATTTTAAGATATTAAAAATAAATTACATACGAAGTATCTAAAGATTCATAATGAAGAAAATAATAATATAAGCATGTTCATGTTTCGTTAGCTAATTTATGGATACTTCTGTTGTAACACTATATAAATACGAAAAACACATAGTTGTACGCTAATATTATCATATATTTATGGTGTGATGTTATACGCGTAATACGTAAGCATTATCGTTTTGTGTATGAACTTTTGAAAGCCTTAACAAGCGTAATGGATTGTAAGTTGTTGAAAATTCGTTACGCGAAAAGTTGTAATATTATTTTGACAATACTTCTTCAGTTCTTCAGTCTACGTCCGTTTAAGTTTGGGTGTGTATAATATAGATGTATAGTGTATGTGTATTCGACTATGTGACATTCACCGACTACCATCACTGCCTAAGTATATTGCAGTTTATACTTATTTCTTATATATATAACATTGTAAATTGTTGTTATAACTCCTAATTTTGAGAAAGAAAAAGCAACATTGGTATAAAAGTTTTACATTTAATTTTTTTTGCGTTTTCAGTCGTACATTTTTTCATTTTTGTTTTCTTACCTATCTGCAATCACAGAATCAAAGAAAAGGTTTGTGCACAAACACTTGCTTCGGGTACTTGTATACATTTTATTAATTTTTTTTTTAATCTTAGAGACATCAAAATTTATATTATAAAGTATTAAATATAGGTTATTATTATATTATTATTCAAATAACTCCTACCTATGGTTTAAGATTGTAGTCTACTTTCATTTTCAATTGAAATATATTTTTCATTAAGTAGGTACCTAGTTGCAATTGCTTTTTATCATTTAAGTTTTTATTGACAAATAATTCATTTAGATAATAGTTAATTTTTTTTCTTACATTTATAACATAAATATCCTTCAAAGTATGAAACAGAATAGTCCTCCAAACTTCAAAGTAATATCAGTATTCATATTTTCATTATTAAAAGAATCCCGATTATCTAATATAAAAAATAATAAATTAGAAATATACCATTCATTCAAATTTCGGTGTCAAATTAATAAGAAAATAATGTTGCACTATTAGAATTATTTTATATTGAAATCTTATAACAGAGACAACATTATAGGATTTTCATCTCTTAAAGTTTGCCATCAAGGTTGGCTATATAGTATATATAAATTAAGTGCCAGGAGAAAAAATGTATAGGTTAGGTTATTATTAAGGTGTGACCCGTGAATTTATTTACCAAGTGTAAATACCATTGCTAAGTAACCACAAAATAAATATTAATATAACTACCTAGGTACATTAAAAGTACCTACACATAATTAGATAAAAACTGCAAGGATTGTGATATTTTCATATTTATATTTTATAAGTCACATATTTTACAGTTTTTTCTTTTTATACCCACTTATTGGGGCCCACCCAAAAAAGTGACTACGTGACCTGATAATGATCTGAAATGGCCTGCAAACATTTTGCCACCAATAATAAAAAAAGTTGAAATAACTCTCCTGGTTGCTTGAAATTTGTTCATTTTAACCTTTAAATGAACACGATGAACATAAAAAAAATATTATTGTTTTTTATACTTTTTATAATATTTATAATCGTTCTGGCTGTTATAGATTTTTGTCATGACTTATAACAGCCATTTTTCAAAATATACCAAAAAGATTTTCTTATATACTCTGATTGAATAGATTGGTCATTAAAAATGTAATGTAATTAGACGTTTTCTTCAAAAATTTGCAATACAGTAATTTACCATTAATTGTCTGCGTAAAACATTTAAAAAGGGTGGTTGAGTTAATTTTCTTTTATTTTTAATTTTTGTAAATTTGTGAAATATTGCGAGGTTTCTTTTTAAAAAATTGTATACATTACATAAATCAATTAATGCACATATGGTTTACCTGTATGGTTGTATAAAGATTAATAATCGATAGAAGCAAAATACAGTTTGGGACCCAAACTTTGGGTAATTATATTATTTTATAGAGTAGGTACCTACTACCTAGGTATACTAACATACTTTGTACATTTATCTGTAGTTGCTAGATACCTACCTATATAAGAACGGCCTGTATAGAAATTAACAGGTATCTAGTGTACCTCATCATTGAGTAGGTTTTAGTATAAGAGATACATACCAAACTTATAAACTATAGATGACCAAAAATCTTAATTTCTAACACAATTTGTTAAAATTAGTTTAAAAAATAATATAAAAAAAAATTATAATATCATGTTATAATAATATAACATATATCTACATTTTTTTTAAATCAGCGGGCTTTTCGGGGGTAATTGTGGAAATTTATTCCAGAATTATCAGAAATGACGAAATAGGTACTTTTACGACGTTTTAAACAAAATAAAATACAGTAAAGGTGGGTTTCCACTGAACCGTTCCTGTGTACGCGCACGTTTATCAACACGCACGTACGTACTACGTAAGGTTGTACATAGGTACACGTCCTTCATGAAAAATACTCTGGTAAGCACGGTAACTGGTATATAAGCGTTTTATTTTATCGGTAAATTAACTCCCTATAATTTGGCTCGACTTTATAGTGTAAATACACTTTAATAAACTTTTAAAAAATATAATTTAATATTAAAATAATGTTATACATTTTTAAGATTTTAAAATTTGTTACTGCTGCTATCGCTCAAATTATACCGTTAAATGAAGGTTTCCACTACATACGTGTACGTGTACGTGCATAAAAATACTTTTCTGTGATTGGTTGGTATACAATACCTTTACATGGTAAACTTTTGGTATACCAGAAAGTTTATACGTTCTTACCACACGTATAACCACGTCACTATGAAGTTGGATCTAGTTCAACTATTTCCGTGTGTTTAACGGTCTAATTTGAGCGATAGCAGCAGTAAAAAATTTTAAAACCTTAAAAATGTGTTATGTTATTTTAATAATAAATTATATTGTTTTAAAAGTTAATTAAAGTGTATTTACACTATAGAGTCGAGCCAAATTATAGTAAGTTCATTTACCGATAAAATTAATCGCTTACCAACTACCATGCTTACCAGAGTATTTTTCATGAAGAGCGTGTATGTCCAAGCGTACATACGTGCGTGTTGATAAACGTTCACGTACACGGAAACGGTCCAGTGGAAATCCACCTTAAGTAGTCCCTTCCCTATTTAAACATACTTAACATAGGACACAGGTGCTAATGGCAATTGGGTCAAAATATAGGTAAGTAACAAAAATACGAATACAATTATGGTGTAATTGCATTTTAGATTCTAAGCGGAGCGATGAATGTATTGATTTTACAATGTTGTGTGTTTTTTTTTTTTGTGTCTGTGTACACGAGAATGTGTCGAAATAATGCTTCGATTTCAAACTTTGGGGGTGGTTTCCGATAGCAAAATGAATCTAGTTGGTGCATTGGGGAGGTCATATGGTCATTTGAATTTCCCAATACTTTTCAAAAGCGCCGGAAAAAACCAAAAAAAAATTAAGAAAAAACGGGAATTTTTACGCAAAACTAGTTTTCGACCAAATCGATTTTTTATATGGTTGTAATTCAAAAACTAATCACTGTAAATACTTTAAATTTTGACCAAATGTTTATGTCAGTGTTATCTATATACAGTTAAATTTTCAAAAATATTTAACTTTTTTTGAGTTATTTATAGACCATAGAAATTTTCGATTTTTATAAGAATTTTTTTTTGAAATGTCGATAAAAAATTTTTGGATGACCAAAAAGTTTTGAAAATTTAATACAAGGTTCCTTATGAGTTGTTCTAATTGCAGTTAAAAAAAATTAAAAATCACTAGTCACAATTTTTTTTATAAGCATTTATTGTTCAAATTTTTATGAAATCTGTCAAAACGCGAAAATTTGCAAGTAATTTTGAAGTTGAAAAATCATAAAATTTTTTGTGTTTATAACTAAGGATTAAAACTACAACACTAAGTTTTCCATGAGTTTTCTTTCAAGTATCTATAGAGAAAACTCGAAGCATCATTATAGGAAAAAAATTAATTGCGTTTGAATTTTAAAGTTTTACGAAATAGCGTAACGATAACGATTTATCCTCAAACGGTTTTAATTTTTCTTATTATTCAAAAAGTATAAGTCGTAGATACTTGAAAATTTTACCAGTTATTAAGATTGGCGTTTTCTTTACGTGATTTAAATTTCAAAATATTTTGACTTTTTTATAACTATTTATAGACAACTGAAATTTTCAAATTTTCTGAAAATTTTTTTTGAAGTGTCGATAAAAATTTTTTTTGGCCCTATCAAAATACCTACTTGAAAATTTGGTACAAAGTTCCCCATCAGTTATTCTGATAGTGATTAAAAAATTATAAGAATACATAGGCACAATTTTTTTTTATTAGCATTTGAAATTCAAATATTGACGAAAATTCGTCAAAATCATGAATATTTGCAAATTATTTTTTAGGTGTGATTCATAAAAATTTTTGTATAAGTAGCTAAGAGTTGAAAATTTAATACAAGATTTTTCATAATTTTAATTTACAATAATCATAAAAGAAATTAAATTTTGGTGTATTCAGGCCATTAAAAATAAACCACCTTTTTCACCAATCACTGAAAATTACCTATATCTTAGACTGACAAATCATCTTCGTTCAGAATCGTTTTTCGTATACAATGATACCTATCATTGGTTTCAAATTTAACACTTCTATAATATATAATAATGATCCACACGGCACCTAATTACAGCGAAGCGGTACCCACTTGCCCACTTTTTTGTTTTTTTTTAATTGTGTATAATTCTTTCTACCATAAAATATTGATTTTGTAAATATCCATCCAATATTTTCAAATTTTTGTTAATTTTTCCTTATCGCTAAGAGAAAAGTATTGAAAATACAATATCAGAAATCAACCATAAGGATAAAGGTAAAGTTAAACTTTCTATTCAAAAACATGATGATGACTCAAAAATATATATATATGGTATAAGTCATAAGACTACTTTACCGCAAACTTATTTTTTTTTTTTTTTGAAAAAGGGTGTTTTAACGAGTTAAGAACGATGGTGCTAAAATAAATGGATACTTTTTACCTTCATAACACTTTCAGTCATTAGGCAAACCAGTATTACATCCAGGAACAAAACATAATATATTAGGCATTTTATTAAATTTTAAGTTTATATTATATTAGAACAAAATACCTATAATATAATATATGTATAATAGTGTATAGTTGAAATTTATTGTGTTTTGCGGACATTCTGCATTACAAAGCAGTATATTTTTACTCCCCTCTGGGGTAGTCAAAGCGATCTAGTGGTGAACTTAACTCGAGTAATATTTTCAATCAACCGAATTTCGCCGTTTGCGATCGCGTTTACGTGTACGACGACGTTTTTCTTCGGGTTTTTTTTTTTTTTATTCGGTTGTTTTTTCTGATCTGTCTGATATTGTTTGTTTTTGATTCAATAAATTGTATGTATTAGAAAACAAAATTATGTTGTTTTGTGTTCAACAGTTGTGATGTATAGCATAAAAATATAGACGACATTTCAACAAACAATACAATATTCGTGTACATGATTATATATTATAAAAATACCTATAGTTATGACTATTTCAAGTGTACGTTGCTTTAAGAAACGTTAACGGGTTATTTTGACGTGTGTGAAGACGGGGGACCAAAGCTAGGGGACTATTTTTTCGGAGGACTAGTGATAAAAAACCTTGTATGTTGGGTTGCTTCTCATTGAAGTTTAGGGGACCGTATTGTCATACCGATCCCGTAAAGCAGATGTCGCCCTAAGTCGCATAATATTTGTATATTGTTATGTTAATATTATGTAAACCTTTGAATTTATTTTGTAATTTAACCTATTAATATTATATATTATATTTTATATGTGTTTGATTGTTGTTATTAATCATACATCTATTTAACGTATTTAAGTAGTGTAAACGATTATTGTTGACAAATGACAGATATACATTAAAAAGACAATTAATAAGAATAATTAAGCTTTATTACACACGAATTATACGAATCTAATTATTAAAACTGAGCTAAACGTAGAATTCGTCGCAGCGCGGAAATGGTTTAAGTGCTCGAGATACGGCGTCAGTTTTCAACTCAAACTGTAGTCGATAGGATAAGGTGATAGCTTCCCACGATAGGGTTAGGAAGGTCGCAGGTTCAAACCCCACTAGGCGGTACCTTTGGCGTATCCAACGGCGGCGCTTTGATTAACGTTTTCTTCTCATTTTTTGCATTTTTTCCGATTTTTTCAAGTTATTTTTCGATTTTTTAATTAAAATGTTGATAGTTAAACCTATTGTTTTCTCTTATACGATAAATACACACGTCTAAGATTTTTTTAACAAAAAAAATAATATTTATTTATATTTTATACATAATATATTGTGTAATATTTATATTTTGAATTGTTATGTTTTCAATTTTTATGACATTTGATTTATGTTATGTAAATTAAAATATTTATCTATTACTTAATTATTAAAAATATAATATATATTTTATAGTTTCTTACATATAAAAAACAACACCTGAACTTTGACATAAGGAGGTATGACAATTATGGGTTGAACTTTCGGATATCGATTTACGTCATATCATGACTTCACTACCATCATCAGTAAATATATTATATTTATTGGCCTTCAAAAAGGCCCCGGTCAAACAACGGGACAATATTTTCACCGGATGATAACTGCTACACTCTCTCACAGCACGATTGCTGAATCGCTTAAAATCGTTTAATTTCTAAAGTCAATATTTAATTATTTTTACGAACAAGCCTACACCAGAAGTTCGACGTCAGGAGGTATGAAAATCCGCCGTAGTCGGATTGCACTTTCGGACATCAATTTACATCATATGATGACTGATGGCTAGATATTCAACTACCATTTTCACTAAATAAATTTTATAATGTAAAAAAAAGAACCAAGCATGCAACGGGACACAGTATTAGATTGTCCATAAACTATTTGAAGCTTGAGTTTATACAACATTTTAATTAGGCTTATTAGGTTTATTTTAACTTAGTTAGGCACCTACTATTCACAAATCGTCCGCAATCCGACGCAGTCGGATTGCTTACATGGTGGGTTTAACTGCGTTTAATTCGATTTTTCCCAATGATAACTGACAACTTAACTTGAATGCGCCCACATGTTATTCGACTTAATACTTCTTATCCTACAATACACCATTAGAATTTCGACGTCGGAAGTGCAAGTGGATCGCGCTGTGAGATATAGATTTACATGATGTGATGACTGATAGCTAGACACTCAACTAGGTACTATTTTCGCTAAATACATTTTTTATTTTATATACAAAAAGAACCGGGCATGCAATGGGGGACAGTATTACACCGGTTTAGGACTGATAGCTAGACACTCATTTACCATTTTTCGTATTTATTTATTCGACTTTAGTACTTTTCCTACATTTTTAGTGTATGATTTCTTTTCTAGACTCCCGATTACCATTTCCGACCGAATTTCTGGTTAAACGCTTTCACTCGACCTCGAAGGTTAGGTTAGGACCCCCTTCGGCGCCTTCCACAATCCACGGAGGTTAGGTTAACTAAAATTGTGACTACTAGACTTTTTACGATATTTTCTTTACAGTCCCGTCTCCGACCTAGAATATTCACCGCGGTTGTGCCATACAAACCCACTACCGATGCATAACCTGTTCTTTGTAATCGTGCTGGATACCCAACGAGAACGAAAGGTGATAAGGAGCTCCTAAAGTGACTTTTCATGTGCAAAGGACTACTAGCGCTTCAAGGGAATTCAAAATATACTAATTTTCGTTGTAATCAGGAATTGAATTATATAATATATATATTTCCTAGAAGTTACCTATTAATTTAATTCGTGGAATTTAAACGTTGACGGTAAATTATCTTGTAAAAAGTCGCCACTAATATGATTACAAGCGCTAGGTGTAGTTTACAACAGCTGTTTTAGCGAGTCAATTTGGGTCCCAGAAAAATGGATGTTTTTATAGGTCGTTGGTATCCAGTATATTTTAATTAGTGATTTTAATAATAAAATTTATTATTACGTTTTTCCTCCAATTATATAAATTATATCACGTGTTTCAATGTTTGTACACTATAAGAGTTGATAAAAAATTATAAAAGGACAGGCAAAAACTGTATATTGTATGGGAATAAACCATAGACCTATAAAATATAATATACATAATAGGTCTATGATAGAGTTACTCTATGGCATATACCTATTGGCGATAGAAAGTGATAAGCTGTAGGTATCAGGCGTCACGGTTAATAGATATATATAATCGGTATATAGATATTATCTATTAACCGTGATCAGGCGTAGCATGTTTTAAAATTACGCTAACGGGGCTCGCAAGCTGATCGGTCTACTAACTTACTGTATCCCTACGGTATGAAGTATTGGATTCTAAAAGTTAAAACCGTATCCGTAATCTGACTAGATGTTGGTAATGTGTATCCCTATTTGTTACGATATTATAAA
>VUJU01001675.1:29051-50952 GCA_009835225.1 Aphis craccivora
CAAAAGAAAACTACTAAGTACGACATTATAACTTATAGCTTATAGTGTTTATACACCATTATCTTATCATATATTTATGTTGTATTTTGTATTATATAAGATGAATTATAAATTATATATTTTATTTTTAATTTTATTAAATTAACCATGCGCAATCATATTATACTCGTAGTATATTTTTCATCTTTTATCGAGGTTTCACTGTGACGTTTTAAAATACAAAAACTTAACAACATTCAAAACCATAATATTATCCGCGATAACTAAAGATCAAAATTTGCATACACAAACTATCCTGTGTTATACGTCTCAATTATCCTTACAAGTACTAAGAAATTAAAAAAAAAACAACAAATTAATATATAGTATATAATAATATATTATATTTATTTTCCGGATAAATATAAAATAAATTAAATCTACAATAAATAACGGTATTAAGCGAACAGTGCAGATATCTAATTTTCAACTTCGATCGAATATAATACGTAATGCATTAATATTATACAATTATTGTTAGAATTAGAATTATCGTAAACAAACATTTTTAACTCGTATTACTATTAACATCATTGTCTCCAGACTTGGAAGGCAGGGGCACAGTAGCGACTCTTGGAAGGCACAGTAGCCACTTCTACAACCTCTTGAAGTTGGGCCACTTTATCGCCAGATTTCTGTTGTTGTCCTTTTAATTCTTTAGTTGGCGACGGCAACACTAGTAACGACGGCCACACTAGTGGCCGTGCTCCCGGTATCACAGATGACGCCGGCCGCACAAGTGGCCTCGGCAACACAAGTGACGGCGGCCGCACAAGTGGCCCCGGCAAAACAGGTGACGGCGGCCGCACTAGTGGCCCCGACAACACAGGTGACGGCGGCCGCACTAGTGGCCCCGACAACACAGGTGACGGCGGCCGCACTAGTGGCCCCGACAACACAGGTGAAGGCGGCCGCACTAGTGGCCCCGGTGAGACTGCAGATGACAGTGGCAACAGTGACGCTCGTCTGGGCGTTTCGGGAGCTAGAAGATGTACAAAAATTATTAAAAAATGTTTGACGTATAATAATAATGGACTATATAAATACTCACCGGTGCAGTGGTTTATCAAGTGATCTTCACTCTGACACCGGTAACATCCTGAAACAACAATTCTACGTTATTGCTTTACATAATTAACATAAGTAATATAAGCGGATATCCTTTGAAAATATTGGGGGGGGGGGCTACAATTATTTACATAATTTACAGAATTATTCAATGCATACAAGACATTTAACATATCAATAATTAGATAATAATAGTAATGAATATTTTATTATAAACCAGCGTTCTGGAGGAATCATATCACCAGTAACCAGTGCTAATTGCTATATGTATGTGTTCTATATTATTATTTATATTTGGAATGATTTAACAGGTGTCTTACATTAAGGCTCAAAAATAAAATAATTAACTATTCCCACTGTCGCAATTGCCCGATAATGGAAATACTAAATATACCTAGAATAGAATATAGCAATTTGTATTACCCGATATGCGATCGACTCGAGACGACTGATATAACGGTTAGGTAAATTAATTTTTATTCGCGATCACCATTAAAGATATCTTTAATCGTGTTCGCGATCGATTTATATTCCTAGAAAGATCCTAGAAAGATAAAAAGTTCTCAACATAATTAATGTACGATATATATTTGAAAAAAAAAATGTCTCTTAAAATTATTTCACTGAACTGTACAGTATTTTTATAATTTTGCAATCATTTTTTAGGTGGCTTAGTGGCTATCAGGGGGGCTAAGCCCCCTCCCGGATAACCACTAATGATAAGTAAATCATTTATTTACGTCGGTTTCCTTTTTTTTTGGTAACTTCTCGCCTCCCGACATAACGATCATGGGGTATCGCCGGTATCGGTGTATTATATGTTCGCATATTATGGCAGTGAAACGATATTCGGTTCTGTGTGTTCGTGTTCATGTCTAAAACAGATAAAAACAATATAATATTTATGTTTATACTATATGTAATTTACTCACGTCTTCTAATTTTATTTTTGACACCTTCGTTCCTTTGGACATTACGACCATGCCGATCATGGCGTATCGATGTATTATAATATATTCGTACATCACGACAGTTATAAAAGTTAAACGACATCCGATTCCGTTTGTTCACATTCATTTCTAAAACAAATAAAAATTATATTTTAATATTTAATGCAGACCATATTATAATATAATATAATAAACGGCCTTCCGTGATTAAGTTCCCGTAAAAGAATACACGTTACACACAATAACGTTCCAACTTTATTATAAATATGTAATTAATGCAAACTTAATTAACTTATTACCGTGATCCATTACATATTACTTACTCGATACCTATTCTAACATAGAGCTGAGCGGTACCCTCATTTGCTTACATTTCTTAATGAAGTTAGTTATAAAATAACAACAAACTAACTTCGAAACAATAAATACCTACATTGGCTAAACAATTATTAGGTAACCTAGTTATTAAGCAATTACAAACACACTTACTAAACGGAGACAGCCGACAGGAACCAAAACGAAAAATAAATATTTATTATGAAATATAAGAGTATACGACCACCACATGGGCACTTAGCGTCGGAACTCGGAATAGATTTAGATAACCGATAACCTGCAGTCATCGCAATTTATATTAATCATCTCCCCACTAACAGCACAGAACAATATAGAATAGAAGCATAGGGTACTCTATGAATAGAAGCGACACTCGATCAACTGATCGGTCTACTGTATCCCTACGGTATGAAGTATTGGATTCTAAAAGTTAAAACCGTATCCGTAATCTGACTAGATGTTGGTAATGTGTATCCCTATTTGTTACGATATTATAAAAACGGAAACAATCTATTGACCACCGGAAAATGTCTTTATGTCACATAATATTGCTAAAAATGTGCAAATTGAAATTGCAATAGTCGCATTTTACTGTAATATTGTTATTTGACATTAGTTTATTGTTAAATAAAAAAATATTATAAATTATAAAAATATATTGTTCTGTGATAATGTGGATATAATTTATTTAAGTGATAACGTATGCCGCTTCTTCCTGGAGACCGTGTTCAAGGCCAAAGTGACCCGATTTGGCCAATATCACACAGTGTCTATAGCTTACAAGTAAAGACAGTTAAAAGTTAAAGTTAAGCTAACAGTTACTTGGCATAAAACCTGCGATAATGAAAGCTTTTATGTGAGTCTGTGACAAATATCCACTATCCAGCCATCCTAAACGCACCTTATAAATAATACAAGTTATAATATTATAGGTATTAATTACGGTTATTATTAAATTATTAAACGATTAAATAATTCCAGAAATGTATTGTTGAATTTGAAAAGACGATTATTCCGATAAAATTCTAATTATAGATACTTATACGAGTTATACGTGTACGTATAAAATAAGTATAATACACGTTATAGGTACATACCTATTTAACGTATAACAGATTAGGGCGATTAGGTGATATTCCACTAGAGATCTATAGCCGTTGTACGTGTAGTATAGAAATAGAACTAATATTGTATGAACTATTCAAAATTTCTTATTTACCAATAAGAAATAAAATTATATTGTTTATGTAAAACTATTTCACACTTAATTACTCATTAAATTACTAGATTCAATAATTACCTATTCGCATATTTCCGACTATTTAGTATATTTTGGTTATACTTGTTAATTTATTACGCACGGTGTAGGACTGTCGAATTCGGAGATGATCACCGTATTATGGGATGTATTCATGTATTCAATTTTAATTCAATGATAAAGTTATCATTGAAATATCGTTTTCAAGAGTAATCATTTATTCGTAGAAAATTAAAATTTAAACATAATATATTAATTGTAACAAATTTTACACGGCGCACGCCAAGGTGCTACGGCCACACTTGGCGTACGGTCACTGTAAACAATAATAATAATAAGTACAAAGAATAATAGTACCTAGTAAAAAATGGTAAATCCACAAATAAAATAATAAAAAATGATTGCCACCCGTACGAATTATATTATAAAAATGAAATAATACTAATGTCACAGAACAGATTAAATGCTAATGCTAATGTCGTTATCGCCAAATACAAACAAAAATGGTAAATTATATTATAATATAATATATTAAATTAATATTAAGTGTAAGAAAAAATTATAATAATGGAGAAAATTGGATTTTTATCGTTTTTAAAATTTCGGTAAATTTACTTTCTTTTACGTTTTCTCTCAACATGGATTCGGCTAAATATGATTTTAAATGAGGATTAACTTTAATTAGAATAGAGTATTAGACTTGAGGCTATAGCAAAATTATACTGCAAAACAGTCCATTTTGAGCCACCCGAGAAACATCAGATTACAAAAACTAATTATTTCCAGAGTGAAATATCAAATTCACTCTGAATTCCAAGTAAATTTTCCAATATCACAAAAATATTGGGATAAACTGTACCAAAACTAATATTCAATTTTGCATGGACACTTTTAAAACTATTTGTGGCACGATCATAATTATTTTTTTTATATTTTATTAAACAAACACTTCTAACCTTGATACGTGCCTGACACCGGTCTACTGACTACTAGCAACTAGCAAGTTACAACTTACAAATGTTACAAATTTACAAGATAATATTATCTGACAACAACTTTCCGAATGCACCATTGAACTGAGTTGAATAATTAAGAAAAATATTGAGATAAAATATCTTCATGAATCCAACTCGGGTATTATTAAATTAACACTGCGAACCCAACTTGTGTTTATTAATCGTCAATCAAATATTTCGGGACCAACTCAGGTTTTCTCACGATTTCAGTGGATTTATTTTTATTAATCGTGTCACTTCATGATAGTTAATTATTTTCAATTTTTATAAAATTTACTAGTTGTACCCATTATAGGTATTATTTGTTTGTAAACACTAAACAATATATTAAAGGATATATTATAATCTTTAAATATTTTTAGTAATAATAAAAAAATGTATTTTAAACTAAATACTTGAGATTCGCTGATATGGCGTATTTACTGAAATCCATTCATTAAGTACAATGAAAAATAATTGTTAAATAATTTCATTGTACAAACAATCCATATTATTTTGTTATCCATTTGTGTCATTTATGTATAGTATATGATTTTATGCGTTGTATAAGCTCGAATCACAATACACGTTCATACAAAAAATGACCGATACTCCCATTACAACAGTAGTTTTAGTATATTGTAATCATAGATATTATAATATATTACACTAGTTTACTACTAGTTTAGTATATACATCTGTAATTGTAACTTTGTACAATAGCCAATAGGTACAGTTTGATTAATGATAAGGTAGTATGCATATTTAGGCTGGGGCCACACATAGCGGTTGAGCCGCAACGGTCGAACCGCGACATGATGCGGTCGAACGCGAACCGCGCACCGCGGTTGAACCGCGTATGTGTGAACGAGTATCTGGCGGTTGCATTAAAAATCAAAAAATTTGAATTTTTTGAGGGGTTCAACCGCTATGTGTGGCCCCGGCCTTATAGTTATGGTAAAAACAAACAAAACATTTAGAACTAATTAATAATAATATAATTTCATTACTTTGTACGTCGATTATCAATTACATTTGTACAATAAGAAAACTTATAATTCATACTCGTCCAGTCGTCCGTATAGTATAGTATATTATTATATTAAAATAGCATTACCTATTATTTAATCTATTCTGTGATATTAATACCCACATTTATACCTGCGTGGCTGTGTTTAATGTGTTAGTTGTGTTATACATTTAGGTGCATGCATTAGTAATTTTCTTAAAGAAAAATGTTCTGTTTTTGAATATTGCCATGGCTTAAATATTTAAGCCATGAATATTAGTATATTTCAATATTGTATATTGAACATATTAATTGTGTATGACTAATGAGTAATGACTGTGGATATTGGATGTTTCATTTGAAGTTCAATGTCGACTTAAAAACATTCAATTTGTTTAATGTAATCGTTGATTTTAGAATATATTATTATTTAATAATTTTAATATATAAAACGTAATACTTTTAATATATTATATCGCCTAAAAACGATATAACGTCATGTTTTGAATTTGAATTTTAACATAGTAAAACTACTAAATAATAATAATAGGATATATTAATATAATAATAGGAAACGCTAAATTCTCAATTTTTTAATTATAAATTTAAATAATTAATTACAATTTTTCTAAATAAAAGTTTTGAAAGTACGCGTACATAATACATTTTTAAAAACCCAGATTTGTGATCTACTCTAAAGCGTATATTATTTTAAAGATATTTTGTTATTTATTTTGTTGTATTATATGCTAATATAATATGACGTTCTGAAACGACCCGCACACCTGCAACCCATTTTATGACAAATATTCTATTTCTAAATGTTTTCGACATAGCGTGCTGCACAGCACACAAACACTGTCAAACAGTTTTCGATATATTGTGTTTATTCAGTTTATTGTTTAATGTTCAATTATTGACAATATTGTACATTTACCATCATCTCGCGCACGATAAGACAGGACAGGACTGTACAATTTGTAAAAACTGGTTTTTCTATTGTAGTATCCCTTCTGTATAGTTTATAAATACATCGTAAATATTATCCAAATAATATTAGTAGACACGCAAAATAACAATATTAATAAATATTAAATAATAATATTGGAAATGAATATTATTTAACTTTCTCCGAAAATAGTAGGATATTTTTCGATTAAATGTGTTATTGGATTTTCGATAAAAATAATTTAATTTAAATCTGTATAAATTAGTATAAATAATAATAATAAGCATATAATAAAATTGTCTGAACGAAATCGTTGATTTTTGTTGGGCTATTATTAATAGACTACCTTGATGTCGAACGCATGGCGTGCAATGTACGTCTTTTTAATATGTGTATAATAATACAAAACTATCCAAAGCTATGTCAAAGTATTTATTGATAATGTTGTTAGCAAAATTATGGGCATCGTTTTTTTATAACCCTGTGACCTACCTTAGGTGGTGTTGCGTAGTAAATCGAGAGATATTTTAGTTTTGAAAGTAGCAACGTTGGCCCCTAGGCCCTAATTATCCCTAATAGAATTATAAATAAAATTCACTTACAAAATGCAAGATTAAAGTGGGACACAGCGTCGCTATAACCTATAATATGTGGTCTTAGATCATATACTATATAGTATAGTATATGATCTAAGTATGTGGTAGTCGCGATAACGCATAAGTACTAAGTATTGATATTTAATAAAATATAATATATTTTGATGATTATAGGTATCTACTACCCACGATTTAAGATAAACATAAGTAGATATAAAGATATAAGATATATATATATATAGATATACATATATATATATAGATATTTAGTATATCCTAAATCGTACTACTACCTATAGCATGAAGAGAAACTCATCTTATCATTTTGTAAATTATGTATGCTACTAAATATAAATCCATACAGCAGTTATATGATTTTCTATTAAACATAAACCAAATAAAAAAAAATATATCAATGATGTATTAATTCACGTAAGTATGAATAATGTAGTACACTTCATTCGACACACAAAAAGTATAGAATTTAGACTTAAATGTCCTAAACACTATCAAAATATTTATTTACAAAATAGCAAGAAATAAGATAATAAGATATAAAAGAATATATAAAGAAATAAGATACAAGTTGTAGCAAAAAAATTGGAAATTACAATGTTTTGTTGATAGAAAACCTTAAGTTAAAGTATTTAATAATTATAATTTAAATTTACATAATTTATTATGTATTGTATGTTAAATTTAATTAAAAAAAAAACTCAATAAATTAAAATTGAATTAAGTAATCTGTTTGATTTAAAAAAGTATACTGAAATATCCAAATATTATAAGACAATGTTATTATGTTTTGTTTTTACAATTATTAATATAATATGATATATTTGTTTAATCATTATTCATTTATACTTGATAAATTCGAAAATAATAATAATAATGTCATTGAAATTATTTATATAAAAGCGAAATATAAGACTAACCAATAAGCTAGATAATAATATTTAAATATGTTTTTAAATATTAATAAATAATAACTAAGATATTAAGTATACATTTATAAAACAAATTGGAATATTCATAACGACTAATAATAATTATAACGAAAATAAATACATAATAATGTAATTATAGGACTATAGGAGCAATTATTATATTTACAAACTCGTTTTGCCGCGGACCATATTATTTATAGTCCGTATTTTAAGAAATTAATTCAATCTCATTTTTATCAATTACTACCGTGCTAAGCGAAACAGGTTAGTTACATTTGTCGTAAAATCGATATTTTTGTTTCTATAGGAAAAATTGGTGGTTTTACACCGATTGTTGATGTAAAAATAGAGTATTACTTATTAAAACCCATCTCAAAATGAAATTTTAAATAAGAAAATATGCGGTAAGTCCAATATATTTGAGGCTTTGTAAGTGAAAACACGGTAAATCCAAATACTAAGCGAAAACTAGCGAAAAAAAGTTAAAATAAAAAGTATTTAAGAGGATGCTACCCATACATTTGTTGTCTCCATCTTACACACGCCCGACATAGCAAAATGTCGTTCACTAGTTTCAACAGTGTGCTGTTAATTTTGATATTAGAGTGAATTGACTAATTATACAATTTTTAGATAATAACATTATCTGTGCTTAAGCGTTGGCTTCTATTTTATAGCTTAATTTTCAAGCGAGATAATATGAGCATTTTTAATTAGTGATATTTTACTGTATACTCATAACTTAACTAGTGAACGAAATTTTGCTATGTCGGATGTGTGTAAGACGGAGATAACAAATGCATGGATAGCGTTCTCTTAAGCAATTCTAGATGTAAAATTAGATAAATCTGCACAAGTTTTTGATCATTTTTTGTATAAACTATTAACGCTTTTCTTAGGCTTGATTTACTGTTAAAAACGTTACTTTGCTGTTTTTCAATATCCGCGTTGATGAGAGTTATCAATTTTCAGTTAGCGCAGCAGAATAATCAGGTCAATAGTTAATAATGCGAAATATGAATTATCGAGAAACAATTTTAATTTTAAATTTTAAATTGTCTATATTTTACTGAAATTTTTATCAAAATGATTACTGAGCTAAACAGAATGGAAACTTGTGAAGGACCTAAGAGTTATCATTTTGTTGAAAAAAATGTTGTTACTAATAAACACATACAATTTCAAAAGCTTAAATTAAATAAAATGTTGAAAATAATATAGTTAATTACTATTTAAGTATTTAAAGTATTTGGCACGCGCCTGTATACACGGTTAAGTTTTCAAAATACTTAGGCCCGTTTCACATGGACGCGTATTGTACGCGACGTATCATACGCGCGCGTTTTTAGTTTACATTGATTAAGTTCATACGCGCCATTCCGAGGGTCGCGCGTTTTGCTCGCCGATATAGCGCGTATGAACTTAATCAATGTAAACTAAAAACGCGCGCGTATGATACGTCGCGTACGATACGCGTCCATGTGAAACGGGCCTTACAGCTTATTTTAAGACTATATATATGCATTTGAAATATTGTTATTTAAGCACAATTTTTTTTTATTAGCTTTTAAAGTTCAAATATTGATAAAATTCGTCAAAACCATGAATATTTGCAAATTATTTTATAGTTAAAAATTTAATAAAATTTGTGTAAGTAGCTGAGAATTGAAAATTTAATACAAGATTTTCCATAAGTTTTGCTTATTGATATTATTATTTTTAAGTTTAAGTTATGATCTTTTTGAAACTACATTTTAAAATGATCATAATTCGCATAACTTAAAAATAATAATATCAATAAAAGGCTAAGGGGTCGTTAATTTTAAATCTTATAAAATGTCAATTAACTCTAATAGCACACTATTGAAACTGGTAAAAGAAAATTTGTTGAGTTTCACGTGAGTATTAGACGGAGACAACACTTATGGGCAGGGGCGTATTTTAGGGAGGGGCGATCGCCCCCTGGACATTGTTAAATGTGATTCATATATAGGTACTTTCTTATTTTATTATAATTAATAATTTTATCTTAATCAATGAATCAAAAATTAAAAATATTGTGCATATTTTTTTTTTTTTTTGGGTGGATAATGGAAATTGATAATAGTTGTCGAAAACCTGTTATTAATTAATAATACATCGATAACGGACTAGCTAAGATATGCTCTGGGACAGGTTGTGTGACTGTGACATCGATGTTAAGAAATTGTTAAAATTGAATAAAACATTCTGTTGTTACGATTTGTGGGTGGACAAGAATAAAATTACCAAAATTAGTTAAGGTTTTTTTTACAACTAGTTATTATTTATGACATAACTTTACTGGTTAAAATTACTATCATATTAATTTAATTTTCGCTATTCAGTACCTATTGCTTTACCCAAATAGTCTGATTTAGATATTTAATTAATTTTTTTATTTAATTATTTGATATTTTTATAAATCTGTCCAACTTTTTTGCTTTGCACTAAACATGACTCCTTTGGCTGTTAGCTTATTGCTTTCTGAAAAATGTTCAATAGGTATAACATTAGGTTAAAAACATGGCTGAGAAGTCAAATGTCCCAGAAAAGACTTACAGATTTGACTTGATTGAATATTCATAGAAATTTACCTATTGACACTATAAAAGTAATAGAGAGATTTTCAAAGACAAACAGAAAATTATTGGATTTTGTTATTTAAATATTGTAATTTGTATTCTTGTTTTATTATGGTTATCTTAAAATTATTATTATATTATCACATAACCTTATTTTAAAACTACCAACTATTATATTATGTGATCATTATTTCTTTTATATTTATATGTATGTCAAATTATTTTGTTGATGTTATTTACAATAAGTAATGTTATGGATTATGAAAGTGGGACGTGGGTGCATCAATTATTAAAATTACAAGTAAACGAAACGATAAAAAAATGTTGAACTGCCAATTTATTTATAGATATGTACACTGTCATTTATAGACATATACTTTTATAAGTATACCTATGATTTGAGTTTAAATTTCGCCCCCCCCCCCCGGAGGAAGAGCTAAATACGCCCCTGCTTATGGGTATGACGGCCTCTTAGGCAGCGTATCAGGGGACATTATTTTACGATATTTTTGTTGTGTACGTAAAAAGTCTTAAAAGTACTTGAACATTTATGTTAACAAAGTTTATGTTTAACCCAGCTATAATATCATCAATCAATATGATTGAAATATTAATTACATGGTTACGGTATGTACGTCTTTATTGGAAAATAAGCACTTTATGTCAACATAACGGAGCAACAGAGTAAAAAGATGTAATGATGTTTATATTTACATTTATAAAAAACCTCAAAAATTCAATTTAATGATTCCGTTTTTTCCATCTTATATTCTGATACAAAGAGCCAAGTATAGACAAAATTATATACACAGTACCGATGGTGGTGCCTTAAGTTCTGTAGTCGTAAAAAAGAAGAGGGTATACTACATAAGTTATAAGTTATAAGTTATAACTTATAAACCATTGGCGTATCCAAGGTATGTCCCTGCCCCCTGGCCTCTACGATTTCAGGTGGCGTCCGCGGGACTGGTAAAAGGGGAATTTTCGCTAAAATTTTAAATGACTGTATCCGCCAATCTACCTGTTACGGTAAAATAATTATTATAGGTGTATTTCATGTTCTAAGAATATTATCCGTTATTAAATCTATATAATTTACATTTTACTTGTTTTGTAAAGTTTTAACTTGAAATAATAAAATTGTACATTGTTCATAATGTAATTAATATGACAACATAATAAAAATGTTGAAAATATTATAATAACTAAAATAAATAAAAAGGTTTTTTTTACAATTGTTATTATAAATATACATCATTTTATATTATTTCACTACAACAGAGAGTTATATAATACGACCATAACTAGGAGGTATACAGTGTTTATTTACAATGATCAGAATAGGCGCGCGGCGTATACCTATTATCTATTACGCGTAACATAGACAAAACGCATTTACGCTGAATCGTTTTTTTTATGATTTTGAGGAATCTTAGAGTGAAATCATCTATTACAAAAACAATAGAGAATAATATTTTTGAGGGTATGACATATCGATTTGTCTAAATATTGTCTCAAAACAATTTAAACATCATTTAAATTTATAACATTTTTTTTTTGTTTTGAAAATCGAATACAAAATCGAATAACAATAAAATATAAAACCGATATGTATACTTCACACTCAAAAATATTATCCTTTATAGTTTTTGTAATAGGTGACTTTACTCTAACATTACTCAAAAATTATAAAAAAAAAAACGATTTTAGATGAAAGTTTTATCTATATTTTGCGTGGGCTGAGAGAAAACAAATATTGCGGTGACATATGTCATGTTCAAGCGCAAACTATTTGCCATAAATGTGAAAGGGTTAGTTAAATTTTTTTCGAAGAAACCTGATAAATTGAATACTCAAATAAGAATTAATAAATAGATGTCATTTTAATGTATAAGTTGAATTGTCATTTATCATAATGATATAATAGATGTTGAACTTTTTATTTTTTCCTATTTTGCCGAGCATGCGTCGCTCACTTAGTTTGTCCTGACCGCACGCATGTCGTGCACACCACAACTTAGGTTTGCAATTTACGGGATATTTAAAATTTCAAATAACTTGTACACTTACTTTAAAAGTTTAAAACATTGTGCGGCATAGGCGTGCGCAGACTTTTACCGCAAGGGGGGGCCCTTAAAAAGGTCCGAACCAAAGATTCTTGAGTGATGATAACTGATTAATTAATAACTTTATCACATTTATTTTATATTTATACTATTAAATTAAAACTGGTTTCACTTTTTTTCATGTTAAAATAAATGTAAAAATGTTCGATATCTAGTATAATATACCTAGGTAGATGTCTAAGTATTTATTAAAGAAAAAAACAGAGGCCGCAGGAGGAGCCGTGGCCCATTCAGCCTACCCCGTGCGCACGCCTATGTTGTGCGGTGACTTTTAACGGCGTTGTTACTGAGAATATCCAGAATCATCGATTGATTTAATCATTATTTTTGAGAGTTGTGTACTTGTGTCAACTGTGAGACAGTGAGAGTAATTTAGGCAAAATATATTCATGTACCAAATGGTCAATGGATACCTACATGGCCATATTAAATACATATCATAGGACATTAAGGATTTTACCTTATTATATATACAGGGTGTTCGGTGTTCACCAATTTAGTGAACACTGAATTTCTCGGCAGGATTTTTTTGGAATAAATCGATTTTTTTTATAAACTGGTTTTATATTAATACACATTTTTTGATACATTCCAATTTTTTTGAAATTTTGGTTTACACGTCATGCTCAAAAAAAACTTTTCTTTGAATAGCAACACCTATTTTGAACACCATAATCGGATAGGACTATTTTTTAAGCAATTTTGATGTATAAACTATGGTTCTAAATTCAAAATTGACTGAATAAGAGCCATGTCAATTTTAATAAATAATACATTTCTTCTATTATTTAAAAAAAAATTATAAAATTGTTTAAATTAGTTCTTATTGGTTACTTTTTGGATATTTGTACGTTTATTTTTTTTTAGAAGTGTCATGAACAAGACTAAAATATTATGGGTATAAAATTAAAATTTATGTGTCCATGGATGTGAGTTTGTGACGTAACTGACGTTGTGTCTGTGTGTGGGCACCTTCATAATGTTTATGGTAGGCAGTCTAGCCATGTTACATATATCAGGTTACGTATGCATACCACCTTTTCTTCCCTTTTATCTAACACACTGTTATTCTGAAAATGTACCCCCTCCATCGACTTTTTCTTGTTCTCGTCCACTCAGACTACTCAGAGTCGTTGTTACTACTTAGTACTTGTATAGTTGTATTTGTTTATCGTTTGGTAGTTCAACGGGTCAGTTGTCTGTTGTTCGTCTATATGTGTGTTTTAGTCGTTTCAGAAGACAAACACTAAAATACCGCATTGCCGGATCGCCGCTTTAGCAGTTTAGCCAGCCATTGTTGTATCAGTGGTCAGTCATAGTTATCAATTTTCATTGATCTTGCTTTCTTGTAGAAACTTCCCGACGCCGTAAATCGTGATAAATTCTCAATCTCAAGTCTTCAACATGAATCCTAAGTGAGTACCAACTTGTATGTTATGCACATGGATTGGTGACTAATATGGCGTCAACTGATTTTTACCCGCCGTTTTCATTGTTTGTACGCGTTTTTCCCACATCGATCTGTTATTTTTTCTCGAAATAAATTAATCGAAACTTCTCCCGTAGAAAATACCATTTGTTATTTAGGCTTTCACCGTTGCCGTTGTTGAAATAACATAATGAGTGTAAACCTAAAAAGTTACCAAAACTATTTCAGATATATGATTGATAAATTATCGGTGGTACAATATTTCGATCTAGAACCGCTGGTCGGTGTTTACTTAATGTTTTGTCTCTCCTGTGTAGTCTAAGGACCAAATATGCTGCTTTATAATACATACTATTTGCCAGTTCGCCACTGCCAACCTGTTTTCGCGCTTCCATTCTTTTGTTGTCGCCCGCTCACAACGGTTTTTGGATCCATTTTACTTGCGCTCGTTTTTGTTGGTTTATACTTTCTACATAGATCAATTGGCACACTAATGATATCGTCCCTATGGATTTTGATTATATCATATGAGCAAGCAATAATAAAAATAATTTTTTTTGAAGAAACTGTTGCGACTTGTTTTTCAAACGGCGAGTTCCAAGTATACCGGAATGAATTTCCTACTGATCTACTACTGCTTATAAAATAAATGGATTTCTATTTATATAATATACGTACAGTAAAGTCTAGTTAATCTGAACAGGCTTAAAAATGTTCGCATTACTTTATTAATACACTATACACCCGCGCTTGGAAGTTTGCGGGAAAAAGCATTTTAACAGCGTAATATAAAAACTACCTTGTTTGAAAAAAAATATGCATGTATATATATAAATCAATATTTTAAATTAATAGGTACATAATATGTAATGTGTGTATTAACTTATTATGATATATACAGTATGTATAGTTAAAAATTGTAATTACACAAAAATTAGTTTTTTATTAGCTCATAGGTATCCAAATGACCTCTCCCCATCTCGTTTCGATTAACCGAGACCCTACTGTCAGTACTACATATAACGCATTTACACACACATTCGTTTTCATGTTTTCCTATTTGTAGTGTAGTGTGTGTTGCCATCTTTGTATACACTAAATCAACATTTCTTAAACTGGGTTCCACGAAGATCACTTCAGGGTTCCGCAAAACTAAAGTGTTTTTTTTCAAAATGTTTAAGGAAATTATTTAAAAAAATCTAACTTAAGATTAATAGCGACTAACTGGAAAAAATGTTCTACCTACGTTTTAAACTATTGAAAGTATAGAGTCTTATTATCGAGATGTAATAACTTATTGTTTAAAACTTAATATTTAAGTCCCTAAAAATCTAAAAATAAAACGTAGGGGTTCCACGATTAAAGTGAACATAAAAAAGCAGGCAAGTGGGAACCGCTCTGCTGTACATTAGGTGCCGTGTGGGTCATTATTATATTATTTTATAGGAGTGTTAAATTTGAATCCAATGATGGTTATCATTGTATACAAAAAACGATTCTGAACGAAGATGATTTGTCAGCCTAGGATATAATTTCCAGTGGTTGGTGAAAAAGGTGGTTTATGTTTTAATGGCCTGAACACACCAACATTTAAGTTCTTTTATAATTATGGTAAGCTAAACTTATGAAAAATCTTATATTCAATTTTCAACTCGTAGCTAGGTACTTATACAAAAATATTTTTATGAATTATTCCTTCAAAATAATTTGCAAATATTCATGATTTTGACGAATTTTTGTCAATATTTGAACTTCAAATGCTAATAAAAAAAAATTGTGCCTATATATTCTAATAATTTTTTAATCAATATGGGAAGAACTTATGAGGAACTTTGTATTAAATTTTCAAGTATTTTGATTGGGCCAAAAAAAATTTTATCGACACTTCAAAAATATTTTTTCAGAAAAATTTGATAATTTCAGTTGTCTATAAATAGCTCAAAAAAAGTCAAAATATTTTGAAAATTAAATCGTGTAAAGAAAACGCCAATCTGAATAACTGGTGAAAGTTTCAAGTATCTACGACTTATACTTTTTGAATAATAACAAATATTTAAAATCGTTAGTGATAAATCTTTATCATTACGCTATTTTGTAAAAATTTATAATTCAAACGCACTTAAAATTTTTCCTTTAATGATGCTTAGAATTTTCTCTATAGATACTTGAAGGAAAACTTATGGAGAACTTAGTGTTGTATTTTTAATTTTTAGTTATTTACATAAATTTTATGATTTTTCATCTTCAAAATTACTTGCAAATTTTCGCGTATTCGACAGATTTCTTAAACGTTAATTAAATTTACAAAGTTGCTGTGGGTTATATTTTTTCATGCATGCATTAAAGTTGTTTTTTCAACTGTTATTAATATAAAAAAAAGAGAAAATTTATGTATGATTTTAACTTTGATTAATGATTTTAGAGGTTACTAATGAATAAAAACAAACTACTTTTGTTGGTGTCATTTGTTGCAAACGTATTTAAAATAAATGATAAATCAATTTTGATGTATTGCTAACATGTTAATGTATTTTTATTGCAGAACCAAAGAAAACGAAAAACATGTTGATTCTAGTTCAGAAGCCGAAGAACAGGAGGAGGAATATTCTGTTGAAAAAATATTGGATAAGCGGACTCGTAATGGAAAAGTGGAATACTTCCTTAAGTGGAATGGATATAGTGACTCTGATAACACCTGGGAGCCTGAAGAAAATCTAGACTGTGAAGAACTTATTAAGGATTTTGAAGATAAGTTGAAACAAGAGAAGAAAAAAAGCCAACCTGAACGTAGCCGTAAACGGACACTTTCCAATTCAACTGTTACTAGTTGTACATCGTCGGAAGCCGGGCCGGGCCCATCTAAAGAGAAAAGAAAGAGTTCCCCGCCAAAAAAAAAAACAGAGAAGTCCGATAAATTGGATAAGTCTGATAAGTCTGATGAGTTAGAAGATGTTACTAATGTTGAAAGCGAACAAAATGGTGTATCAGAAGATGTTGCAAACGATGTAGAGGAAAATGAAGCAGCTCCACCTGTTAAAGTAGCCGAAAAGATTATCGGTGCTACTGATTCCAGTGGCCAGCTGATGTTTTTGTTAAAATGGCAAGGGATTGAAGAAGCTGATTTAATTCCAGCTAAAGAAGCTAATTTAATGTGCCCACAAATCGTTATTAAGTTTTATGAAGAAAGACTTACATGGCATGCTCCTGAAAACAAAAATGGTGTGTAACTGATGATGACAAGTGTTCAAAAAGGGATGACTATTATTTTATATTAAATCCTATTGTATAATATGTCTTCAATTATTTTATTTTATTATTACATGTGGCAGGATATGCCTTACAGTTAAAAGTTATTAGTTCATCAATTATTAAATATTTAAATGTTAGTAACTAAGTACTTTCCTAAAATGGCATATTTTTTTTTTTTATTATTTCAGTGATACAGTTTCATAATAGTATTTTTCAAAATTGTTTATATTTCAGTTTATGTTATTAAAAAATAACTTATTGATTTTGAAAATTTTCATTATTAAATCATTAAAGTTATAATATATTAGTTAAAATTATATCATAAATACCAAAATAAGTAAATTTAAGTTTATCTAGTTAGGTATTTATTTGTTTTAATGTTGGGTTTTAACATTTAATACTTCTTTATTTTAATAATTAAAACATTTGTTCACTTAATTAAATTTTTTATTACAGATAACTATAGTATCATTTAAAATCGTCTATTTGATTTGAGTATTGTATTAGGTATTTAATTTTTTTTTATATTTTTGAATTTTTATTACCAAGTTTAACAATTCTATATAATTAATTTTGCACATACTAATTTTAATTATATGTGTAAATAATATAAATTATGCTGCTTCTAACAAAAAATATATTTCATTAATATAATATATGAGTATCTCAGGAAATCATGCAAGATTATTTATTCACCTTTAATGGGTAATAATTTATTAACAAGTCTTAAAAATTTTTTGCTGGAAGACCAATTGATAATTATAAAAATCCTTTGAAGTAAGCCACATTTATGTAGCATTTATTTTATGTAAACTTAAAATTTTAATTTCTAAATTTAGTACTATGCATGTAAACATGTTAATCCTTTCACTTTATGAAAATTATTAAAGTATTTGATTTAAGCTATTTGTGTACATAACTTTATGATAATTATTTATTGTCTTAATTGCTTTTAAGTTTAAAACCAATTAAGATAATAAATAAAATTGTTTTATTTAAAGAGATCTTTTTTCAATTTATTTTTGTATAACTAAAAGGCTTAATAATTTTTCTTAACACCCGTTTAATAGAATAATAAATCAACTTACCTTTTGAAGTAAAAGTTGGTGTGGTTGATTTGAAACTTGAACAGTATATTACCACAAGATTATAATTTATAAGTATAGAAGGAAAATTCATAATAACAACTTTACTCCCTCGATATTTATATCAAAATTTCCAAAATTATAAATCCCATTGGGAAGAACTTTACCTGTGTTGTAGCGTTTTAATTTTTTTGATAACATGAATACTATTAAAGTTATCGGTTTGAGAACTTTTGGGTTTTTTCATCTAATTATTAAAAATTATTGGTTACCACTATCAAAAAAATTAAAACGCTACGACACAGGTAAAGTTTTTCTCAATGCGATTTAAAATTTTGGTAATATTGGTAGGAAATTCTTTGAGGGAGTAAAGTTGTACTGCGCAAAATATTTTAACTATGTTACGCATAAGTAAGACAGAGACAACACATGCAGGTATATATGGTGTCCTCTTAAAGCCTATCGATTGGACGTACAATTGCTTAGTGTAAAAAACAAAAATAAAACAAGATTAAAAACTACAGATCATTGTTTATTAATAATATTTTTAAATTTTTTTTACAAAATAATGTATATTATAATATATTATATTATGGAATGTATAGATTATATTTGTTAGTAGAGTTAGTAATACATGCTTTTCAATAATTATTTATTAGTATACTTGTGAAGTAAAGCATAATTCAATTTTAAATTATGTAAGTAGTACTAGTAGGAACTTAACTTAAAAATTCATTGAAAATAAGCTGCATATTAATACTAAAATTTGTTTGGCACAAATCTAATAAAATTTACAAACCTTTTAAAAATAATACTTTCAAGATATCTTGAGCAAAATTAAAAATTAAATTGTATTACAATGACCAAATTCCCCCCAAAAAGAGATCAAGTTTGGTAAATTTAATAAAGAAACATTACAAATATAACAAAAGAGTGGTTATTTTTGGGTCATTGCATAATATATCTTTGAAAATATTAAAAATAAAAAAGGATAGATAACCAAGAAATATTTTAAAAAGGACAAAGAAACCAAATGCTAAAAATAAAAGTTTGATATCATAACTGTGCGCTTGAATTGTAGGCAATTTGGTTATGGTTATTAATATTGGTTCACAAAATAGTTCAAGATAAAAATACATAATATATGTATTGTTAGTTAAAAAAAAAAAATAAGGTGACAATGATCTAAACAAGTTATATGTGAGTATGTGATGTAAAATAGGATGTTAATAATACATTGTTATGAAAATAACCAATCAAACTTAATCAAGAACCTAAAAAATCAGAGGAATAAACGCAAAGCATGTCCACTTAATGTTTATACTAAGAGTTAGACTACAATCTTCTTATCACTATTTTAGGTATGAAAAAATATTGATTAGGCTAAAAAACCTTTTAAAAAAGTATATATATTTATTAATTTTGTTTGTTCATGTCTTAAGATGAATTCCATCTAGTGCCACTTGCCTTTTTGTGCAAATATGTCAGCACGTAGATTTTGAGCAAAACATATGCCTAAAATCTGAAATTAAAAAAGAAAATATATTAGCTTAAAAATGAATTCAAAAATAAGAATGCTATACATTGGACTGATAGTAAATTCAAAACATTTAAAACATGCACTAACTTGATAATTTATATTTTTTATATCAAATGTAGGTACCTACTGCACTCAAATCTTGCAAACTAATTTTTAATAAAATTGATAAATTAATAAGAAAGAGACAAGAGATTTTAATTAATGTATATATAAATTCTAAAATAATACAAAATATAATGATAACATTGCCATAAGTAATTACTAGAAAATTGATTAACAAAATTTTAGTCAAATTTATATAGGGTATAATATATTTATCTTTAACTCAAGTTAAAGAATACAATTATTACAAACATATTAATAAAATGTCATAATGTTAAATGTGAGTAAATTCAAAGGTTTTGTTTAAATTAAAAAAAAATATTGTAAAACTATTATTCATACTTATAGGTTTAATATTATAATAATTTTTAGTTGCAGTTGAAGTTTTTATTTTTGTGACATTTTCAAGTAAACTGTAAAACTATATATCCTTATTTTCATTTTCATAAAATTATTAAAATCTAATAAAATAATACTTTCAAATTGTTTAAGCTTACTTGTGATCCAAATTTACAATATTTTTTAATAACAAACAAGCAAGTGAAATTTTAATTGTTAGTGGTGTTGTGTGTTGACTAAGACTAAATTATTTAGTATATTTACAACACTTAACTAGTACTATGTAGAAATTATTTTATACTCATACGGAAATAAAATTTTAAAATAACTATTAAGTGAATAACCATCTTTGTCTTACCTAATTTATATCCAGTTATTCATAATATATATTGTTAAAGGACTGAAACAATTTTAATTAATCTAACTCACCTTACAAAATGCTGAAATAAGACATACAGTAGCTATAAAAAGCATGTTTCTTTCTAGCCATTCTTCTCCAGATTGTAAACATCCTTTTTCATTAATGATGAGGTCCACTCGTTTTCCGACATCGTCGGTCTAAATACAATTACACACAAGCATTGTAAAAGAAAAAAAAATACTACTAAAAATGCAATACAAAACATGATGCACATAAAAAAAAATAATAAATATACCATACAACCAAATATCGAAAAACAGAGTACATGCCTAGTTAGCAAGAAATACCTAATACCTGTAATATGGTGACAGTCATAACTGTTGTTAAAACTCCAATAAAATTATCCTCAACCCATTCCTCAGCAGCCCGCATGCAACCTCTTTCATATATATTTCTTTCACCTGTTTGCGTTGGTAAATTTAAGCTTGTCCATTTTTCAGCGTACTATAATCGCCACAACATGACAGTTGTTAATTGTTAATAGTTATTAAAAGCTTTTATTTAATTATATTAGATCAGTGGCGCCGGTGCTTAAACAATATCCACAATGTATCAAAACAGGGTTAAAGAGTTACTTAGATCAGCGTTTCCCAAAGTGTGTTCTGCAGAACTTTAGGGTTTCGTGGGACAATGTCAAAGGTTCTACCAGTTGTATGTGATTATTGATTATTGAGAAAATTATTTTATATTATATTGGAAAAAATATTATTGAAATTTTGATTGAAAATTGTTTTTTTTTTTAAATTGGAGTTGAGTTGTAATTAAAGACATAGGGGTTCTGCAAAACATAAACTCATTTTTAAGTATAGTACGGTCATAAATGTTTGGGAACTGCTGATTAGATAATATACTTATTACCA
>VUJU01001676.1:0-29637 GCA_009835225.1 Aphis craccivora
AGGTCAAAAGTTAACATTTTTCAACAGTTTTCAAAAAAATCGAGAAAAACAAAAAAAAAATGACGGAAAAACGGGAATTTTTACGCAAAACCAGTTTTCGACCAAATTGATTTTGTCTTATGGTTGTAATTCAAAAATTAATCACTGTAAATTCTTGAAATTTTCACCAATTGTTAATGTCAATGTTATCTATATATAGTTAAATTTTCAAAAAATTTTGACGGTTTTTGAGTTATTTATAGACCACTCAAATTTTCAATTAAAAAATTATGAGAATACATACTCATAATTTTTTTTAATTAGCATTTGAAGTTCAAATATTGACAAAAATTTGTCAAAACCATGAATATTTACAAATTATTTTGTAGGTATAATTTATAAAAATATTTGTGTAAGTAGCTAAGAGTTGAAAATTTAATACAAGATTTTTCATAAGTTTAGCTTACAATAATTATAAAAGAACTTAAATTTTGATGTATTCTGGCCATTAAAACATAAACCACCTTTTTCACTAACCACTGCAAATTATATCCTAGGCTACAAATCATCTTCGTTCAGAATCGTTTTTCGTATATAATGATAATTATCATTGGATTCAAATTTAACGCTCCTATAATATAAAATAGTGATCCATAAGGTACCTAATGTACAGCAGAGCAGCAGTACCCACTTACCCACTTTTATTTTATTTATTTATAAATAAGTTATGACTTCACATTATTCAGTAACCAGATTCATTAAGTTCAACCATCCAATAAAACAAAAACATTTAAAAATAAAAACAAATACAACAAAGAATTTATTTTGAAACGTCAATGTAAATTTGTAAAATCATTAACCAAGAACAATTATTACATTTCTGACTGGAATTTGCCTAACATATAACAATGTATGAATATTATTTTATTGTGGTAAATACATTTTGTAATGAACATTTATAAGTCTTGATTAATGCCACTTAAACATTTTGTACAGTCCAAAATAGAGAACACATTAATAAGTATCCATAACAATATAACAGCTTCTAAAACTACATAAATTATATTTTAAACACAATATGAATACAGAACACAAGTTATTGCTAAGTAGCACAATATCAATAATATAATTTAAATTATTGGAAAAATACTATTGAACATTTTTTTAAAATTGACTTGTTATAGTTTGGAAGCTTATGTGTATAATAAATATACCAATAACACCAAAAATAAAATACATTGGTAGATAAATACAATTACATATTTTTAATGAACCTTTCAGTCTCAAAAATAAATAAATAAATAAATAATAATAATTATAAATTAATGAATCAGTACAGTCTTGATAAAATCACTTAACAATGAATTGTAGGTTATTTGGTTTAGAGCTCACCAAATAATCCACTTTTAACAAATTTTAAATACTAGAAAATACCTTATCAGTTTTTAAAAAAATCAGATATATAATTCAAAACTTTAAACAGAACTTTTTATTACTTAAAAAAAAAAAAAAATTAAATAAATAAATATAATTAGTAAAAATTGAAGTTCTGAAAATAAATTTTTGTTATTCAAATATACAATGATAATCATTTTGAAATTTACTGTAAATAAGTAACAAGTAAAAAAAATATTGCTATTGCAAATACTTAAAAGTTTTAAAAACACTCAAAGTAATAAGGCCAATATTTTATAAATTACATTCAATAATGACCATTTTCATTGAAAAAAATATATAAATTAATACACAAAGCTTTATGAATACAATTAAAATCATTAAACTGAGCAATTTGATAATTTGAACACTAACATGTATTATTAAAGTAGGTAAATAGAATATATGTGTGGAATAACAGAAAATAATGAGGACTCTGACCCATTTGTGAAATAAAATATTTAAACTTTTTTTTTAGCATAGCAAGGGTCAAATGTTGGGGTAAGATTGCCGGTGAGAAGGACAGAATTACTCTGTTACCTGTCAAAAGTCAAAATCGTATCAGAAATAATCTGCCCTCCAAACAGACAAACACGTGAATGTTGACCCTTTACTTTTTCTTATGTATCCAAGTAAATTTTTGTTTAACATTAATTTAAGAACAATTTATAATAAAATAATTAAATTGGCCTAAAAGATTTATACAAATAAGATGAATTAAAAAAAATATATATCATACATTTGACATTATAAAAGACAATTTAAATAACATTTTTCATTTGATGAATAATTTTAAAAAAAAAATTATCCTTTAAGGCTAATAAATGTTAATATAATTATTGGCAGTGCAAATTTTTAAATTATTTTAATTAAGATTAATTTATTAGTAAAAAAATATGCTAAGGTAATTCCACTATATTAAAGTGTACAGTTCAATATGCAAGCCATGGATGATTGATGAGAGATTTTTTGCTACGATCACCATAATCATAGGTCAATTCTTCATCTCGTTTAATATCAGTTTTTGCAATCAAAACAATTCTAGGTAATCCAGCTACTTCTACAACTTTAGGTATAAGATTACCAAATCTTGAATGATTTACAAGTCTGCCAAGTCTTGAACTTTCGGGTGTTGCATCAATACTATACAATTTAATAGATTATAGTATAACATTTTGCAATAGATTATAAATAAATATGACTTTTTATATCTTACCAGTAATGTGTTGAACCATATTTGAAATAATACATGTAACAACCAGTCGAGATATCTTGTGAATAAATAGCTTCTCTTTTACGAGCTTCTTGTATATAAATTAATTCCCCAGAATATTCAACAACATAATCACCACGAGCAAAATCTTTGGCAGCAATTATGCCACGACCTTTATTTGGAAATACAGTAACCTGTTGAAAAAAAAAAACATTAACTTAAAAATACATTGTTAAAAATATTTTATTTTTACTTTTAATCCATCTTCATTTTGTGAAGCGATTGCTTCTTCTAAAGCAATTTGTTTTTCTTCGTTAACTATATTTTTTGTTTTACGAGCACTTCTTCGGATAGGAAAAAATGCAGTGACTTTTTGTTGCTTATTATCAGATGTATCGTTTATATGTTTTACATTTAAACTATAAAAATACAAATGAATATATTTTTTTTAACTTTATATAGTCTATTTTTTATGAGCACTGCCCTCCTAAATAAACTTGTAATAATTAACATACTAATAAATTTTATCTTATACATATAAATGAAATATAATAGTTTTAATAGTTACCTATATTTAGAAAAAAAAAAAAAAAAAAAAACAGAAAATACCTAACGATTAAAAAAAAAAATTTTTTCTTTGAATTGAATGTTACATTTTATTTTAGGCACATCTTAATATAGGTATGCTGCCAAATTTAATTATTTACTACAATATTATTTGTTATAAATGTCTGTCTGTTTGTTCTTTATGTATTCCTAAATTGTTCAACCGACTGTGACTAAATTTAGTACAGTCGTACAGAGATAGATTATACTGAGAAGAAGCTAAGCTAATTTAAAAAAGGAGAGGTCTAACCTAGGAGGGTACTCAAATAGGAATTTTGAGATTTACAATGGAATTTTTGTTTATAAATGGTTGCTAATGGTGTATGTAATAAAAATTAGTGTGAAAAAAATTATATTAATTATTTAATTGATGTTCGGTGTTATAAAATAAAACATATTATCCATAAACAGTTATTATTATTATTATTACTTTAATAGGCAATGAAGCACACGGGAGGTAGCTAGTTAAATTTAAATATTCAGTATAAAGGCCGGTTAATAATTGATCGTAGGCCATACTTGGTCACCACTGTCCTAAATGGTGTAGGTAAATGGAATAATAATCGATAAAACAATGAATTCATTCTTGTGTGTATGATTATTAACATTGATATATATATTAAAACAAACCGAAAAATATAAAAAGCATCAAAACTTAAATTATACTACATTAATCTTTAATAAGAGGGCAAACATAATTAAAATTAAAATACCTTATTTTATGACTATTATTTAATTTTGACGATAAAGGAGACTGATTAAAATCTGCTTCTGAAACAAAATTTATTAAATAATGAAATAAATAAATAACACAGTAAGATATGAAGTTTTTACTTGAATTAAATGTAGTATCAGAAACAAGTGGCATATCCTTGATGACTTTTTCATTATCGTTAGATGTGATATTCTAATAAAAATAAAATAACAATGTTTACTTAGTAGTTAAATAAATTAATACTTATATGTAAAAGGATAAAAAAATACAGATTAAGCTAACCGACACCATATTATATCTATATAAACCTTTAAACAATTTATCAAACCTACATTTTACATATTACAGGTAGAGACGCAAATGTATTAAATAACATAAGAGTAATTATTACTAACTTAAAGTACCTAGTAAATTACTGTATTTCAATTAATTATGATTAGGACCCGGATTCAATACATAAATGCATTATTTTTAAGAGCTTTTGGACAATACATACCAAGTACTAAGTTTGTTTTATATAACAAATACTTAAAATGAAAGTTAACTAAACTTTTTTTCTTTCACATTTTTCAATACTTTTCCATAATAGTTAGGTAATTAAATCAATTTTTAGTGATTATATTAAAACATTGAACAAGCTCAAGTATTAGTGAAAATACAAAATTGAATATATTATACGTGGAGTCTTACCAGGACTTAATTAAATAAGAACTAATTTAAGAGTTGAAGATTCATTGCAATTATATTTTTTTTCAAGTTTTTATTTATCGCTTATTTATTCAAAATATCTATGAACAAAAAATTCATTAGGTTATTGTTTAAGATTTTTAAGGGTTTTATTGCATTAAAAAGTCACTAAGTTATTTTCAAGTATTTTTTGATACTTATTAAAGCATTTAAATCCGGGCCTTATATATAATAATTGTGAACTAGATTATTAATATCTTTAAAATTAATTAAGACAATAATGTAATACTAAGTCATCCAACAAAATGAGTTACTTAATCCTAGAGTTGTTATTAAAAAAACAAAAAAAATGAAATGAATACAATGCTATAAGTTTAATTTGAACCAAAAGTAAAGTGATAAAAAATGTTAATTTTAACAAAAAATTAACTTACACTCTTGTAAAAACGCTTAACAGATATTGAGAGAGCATTAATTGTAGATTTTGTTACTTGGTATTCTTCAACAAGATATTCATTTGTCTGAGTTTCATTCATTACTAATTCAATCCCATAAAAACAAATAAATGTATTTAAAAACTAAATTTAAAATATTGAAGATAGAAAACCTACTTTGTGATTCTAAAGAATTAAAATGCATTTGATCATTTTCAAGGTCACCCTCTTTACAAAAAACTTTTGTAGACTTAGTTTTATTAGATTTCTGTTTCTTTTTATATTGTTCTGTTAAAAAAAAATATTTATAAATTATATATATGAAGATAATATATGTATTAATAAGTATTCAGAGCTGAAGTGGTATAGAGTTTGTGTAAAGATTTTTTAATAATTTTAAATAATATGTTTTATGTTATATCATAAGATCTGAAAAATTTAAAATATTTTTTTCAGTCGTTTATAATGTAGAATTGGAGGAGTATTGAACTTCAAATTTACATTACAAATGACACATACATTTGGTCAATCATATATATATTATATGTAAGGTAATCATTTTACTAAGGAACATCCAATAGTTTTTACTCATTGTTTCAAACAATCTTATTGTTTTACACAATGTTAAGTTGTTACAAAACAACATAATATACTATAAAAAATACATAAGTTAAATCATTTTTTTATATTATAATTGTTCTATATAAAAAAATAATTTCTGATGGACAGTTAATTAATTTTGACTCACAAGTATTAAGTTTAGATGAACTTTGCTCTAGGCGAATAAAATTTTGTGAGGAATTCTTGTTACAGCTTAAATTTTTTTGCAATAATGGATGCACTTTGATAAAAGAAATACCCAGTATAATATACATATAGATGTTTCAACAATATGTGCTAGGATAATGTTTAAATTCACATAATGTTATATATACATTTAAAATTTAACAAAATAATTTTACCTTTATTTAGTTGTGGGTTCAAATCATATGGTTTATGATGGTTAACATTTTTAAACTTCTTTTTAGGTCTGCTATAATTCTTTTCACAATTTATAATACTTTTATGTTTGACATCTTTATTATCTATTATATTAATATTTCAAAAAAAAAATGTTTTAAAAAATATTAATATTAATATAAAATAAAATAATTGTATCAAAACCTTTATTTTTATTTGTATTAATTGTCATCGTTTCCTTAAAATGCATGGTATCATTTTTGTCATATAAATGTAAATTTTCTTCATATTGTTTGAATTTATTCTGGATAAGTACAACAAATTATCAATATTATAAGATAAGAAGTAGCATGCACAATATTTATTATATGTGTATGTACTTACATTATTGTAGAACTTTTTTACACTTATTGAGAGTTTTGTAGGACTTAATGGTTTGATTTCATATAACATTAGGTTATTTTCAACATTTTCCAAACATTTTTTCTTTTTTTTATCTTAAAAAAAATAAATAAAAGATTGTACTTGAAAATTGTTTAATGTACATGTATAGTAGTGGGCACATCTAGTTGTTTTTGTTTATCATACACTACAAATTAAAATTCTAAATGAAAAAATGGATCAATTGACATTGCTATGAAAAACTTATGAAATATAAAGATGTAAAAACTTAGTATTATATCGACAAATAAAGATATTTCTTTTAAGATTTATTTATAATGTTTTGATTTTATTATGTAATTGATTTGTAGTGTAGTACAATAGACAAATACAAAATACTCCATACTATTATGGCTATTGGAAAGTCTGATAATTATTTATAAATTAAATGAACAAATATTTATTTATATTTTATTAATGTTAATTAATTAAATTAATTATTGGAAACAATAATTTGAGTAAAAGTAAAAATAGTGTATGATAAAGTAAGGGAATCAAATATTTTTGTGAAATAACTTTAAAATTGAATTATTGGTATTTTTATAAGATGGGGATAATGTAATAAATTAATGTAGATTATAACTACATTTGTTGATGTTTTCTATTATTAATTATTTTTTTTTTCTTAGAAAAATTATGAAAAATGACATAGGTAAAATAATACATAAAGATAATTTCAATGTTATTACCTAGTTAATTTATAATTATGTCAGATTGCATTAATTTATTGAATAAAATAGGGTTTTATCAAACCATTAAATATTTTAGTTGATCATTTTGGGTTGTACTAACAGTTAAGTAAAAACGTATTGGTTTTAAACACGATATTATTGTTTGAACTTATCACAAGAAAAGTAATGATTTCAGATATATTTGAATAGGTAAGTGATGAATAACTTTTTATTCATTCAATAATGTGCTATTGATAAATTAGATATTTAAAGAACGTAGACAAAATAATACTAAATTATAACATTAATTGTATTGTTAAAAAAACTGTATACGAATTTCAAAGAAATGGTCTACAGTAAACTTCTAGTTTTTTTCATTAATTCAATTCTGAAGCTTCTTTAAACATTCAAATTATTTAAGAAATATAAAAACTCTAAATTGCGGGAACTGGTAAAATTATTTTTGGCAAACACAAATAATTTTACATTGTTAGTAGATACTAATAAAAGTGATACAAATTTGAATTTGTTCAAAAATGTAATCGGGTAATGTTCCCTAGTCTTATTTGAATTAGAGCTTAAACGATAATAATTTAATTTTACCATTCACTTTAGATAGTATTTAAGCTTGAATCCAATAGCCTTAATATTAATTTAATATGTGCATAATGCATATATATATATTAAAATATAATGTATACTTTTACTATTCAAAATAATTGGAGTGGAATTAATTGCACTTTGATTATCTTTGCCCTTTATATTTTTCCTAAGTTTAACACAAAGGTTTTTTTTCTTGTTGGTTTTCTAGAAGAATTAAAAATATTTATGCAACATCATTATTTGAAATTGGTTATTATTTAATTGTGAAAAATAATTATAGTTAGAAAATATTTATTCAAGCTCATGCAATCTAAGCTACATACATTTAAAAATTTATAAGCTTTTAATAAAAATAATTATATATTCATTATTTCATTATTTATGTACAAGGAAATTCTTCTACTTTAAGCATGCTCATCCGGATAATTTAATTTAATGATGAATTTATTCGATAGATTCCTATTTTTGAAGTATTTTAATACACTTAATGATCACATTTAAAGTCTTGAAATTTTTATACTGAAAGTCTGTAAATTATTTTGAAAATGTTAAAGTAACTATTTCAAAACTTGAATCATTAGATATTCTATTAAAGAAATTGTTATATTAAGGATAATTATCCTAACAAATGGCTCGAAAAAAGTATAAAATAGATGTTAATAATTCAATTTAGTATTAATTATACTTGGGTAATTTGTAAATTATATACATCAATAGGTTAATATAAATCAGTAATACATCCAAATTTTCACAACTCCAATATTTTCAAAAATATCATCACAAACTTACTATAAAAACTACTTGTTTAAAGTTTGATTTTGATTCACAATATTATAAGAATAAGTAATTATGAAAGTAGAGTAGAGTGAGAGTATTGATATGAAAGTGGGCTATCATTTGACAACAGAAGTTTATATCACTTAAGACACAAATAATAGAAGTAATCTTAAGCGTTTGAAAATATAGTCTTATATTTAAAATTTAATTTTTCAATTACTAAGTTTCAAGATCATGGATGTATAAGTATTAATAATCTAAAATTAGGCAAATTTGAATTTCTAATTTTGAAATACATATAAAATAAATTTGTTAAAGTAAGTTAAACTATATATATTTTTCTTACAATCATTAAACTGGGAATAAATTATTTGCAAACAAATAACATTTTATGAAAATTAGTAACTCAGACAAATGAATAAATTATATAAAATTATATCATGATAAAATATTCTACTAAATAAGTTTTAAGTATAAATATGGTTTAAAATATCAAATTTTATTTTAAATTATATGAACAATATTAAAATACAATTGAATCTGAACAAATCATATTTTAAAAAAATCAACTATTTACATGATTAAATTTTTACAATAATTATTAAATAACTTAATTTTAAAAATAATAAACAAATTTGTTGGTTTGGTTTTCCTTGAAATATGATTGAACAACCTTTTTAAAAGTTTATTATAATATAAGAACAAATAATTGTTACTACTAATGCAAAAATAAATAAATATTTATAAGGCAATATACCATCAAATATTTATTTTATAAATAAAATGTTACAATTATCTGTCCACTCATTTTGTCAGATGTGATTGAAATCAGATGAACTTAATATTTCTACATGTTGATATTCAAGATATTTTGTAGTTATACAACAAATAATAAATTAAATACCGCTAATAAGATATTATACAAAACCCAAATAGTAGTATCATGATCTGTGTAAAATTTATGCTAACAACAATGTCTATCTTTAGATTGAATAATAATATACTTAGTTGAATATACCAATTGCCAGGTCATCTACACTAAATGTTCATAAAAAGCCAAAAGTATGAAGCTAATCAATATACCTATATATATAAATCATAATTGCAAAATATAAATACAAAATAAAATAAAAATCTAAAAAGATACAAAAATGAAAATGTTTTTTTTTAACAAGAACCGCAGTACCACACCTCTTAAGTATATACTACATTTTTAAATGACAAGGCAGCAAATAAGCAATACTTACTTTTTTGGTACAATATTTTTTAATTGATCTTTGAGACCGTGTATTTGATGCACTGATATTTTGAGAGGGCAATTTTTTACTTTTTTCTGAAACGATAAAATTTTTGATTGAACCATTAGAATATAGTTTAGTGAAAATACGATCAGTACGTGGTAATTACTTACTTTTAACCATTTTAAGGGTGTTTGACATTTAACACAAGTACCTAATTCTTTTAAACAATCTCACAACTATCAATAATCTGACTAACTTATTTACATTTTGAAGGAAAAAAATTGTCTCTTGAAACTTTTTCATACATTGTTTAATTAATTAATTAATTATTATTTTTTTTTTTTGTTTAAAAAATGATCCGGACTCCGGAGAAATGGCAATATAATATAGTAATGCAGTGTACAAATTATCTAATGCAAATCAAACGCCATAATGCTACATTCCATTGGTCGATACCATGTTATCATTTTTTCAGTTAATTTTGACGAATTGCCAACATTGGAATCTCGAACTCCTTTCAAGGCTATATCCTAGATGAGAACCGAAGTGGACGACAAATAAAAACTTATTTAAAAATTCTTGATTATATGGGTTTTAAATTATCCATCCAGTTATATATTTTCATTTCGTTTGAGCCATATCGGTTGCCGACAAACCATTTTTTTGTAAACGGATATAGTTTATACATGACAAGTTTATCTTTTTTGTAATATTGCGAGAAATGAAACAGAGATAAAAATAATGATCACAGATTCATAGTGGAGCGTAGCGTAGGACATTTTTCCTAAAGATTTCTCAAAGCAATCGTACAATATATTTTGACAAATTTCCCAGAAGCTACGAAATGCGCCCCATAACTCGTATATTTACACATGTTAACATACTTTATAATATTATATATTATGATATACACATATATAATAACGTAATATTATTCCGCACGGCGACTGTCGGTACCTAGGAACGGGCGTCGTGTTATTCGCAGCATCTGGCAGCCTGCGTTGTTTTTCTCTTTCCGGCGTAACTATTGTATTGATTCTAACCTGTATTCTTTTGTCCCACAACCGAATAAGTTGAAGTTTATATTTTTCCCCGGGTGCCCCCGAAATTTGTAAACACCACCACAACAACAACAACCGCGGTTCTCGCCGTACGAACGAACGCAAAGTGCGCATCGTAACTCGTTTCCCCGGCCAAGTCGGCCGGTTTGTACTGTTCGTTCCCGACACTAAGTTGCCCGTACCGTCCCGGGGCGGTTCCACCAATAAGCTTGCAGCCGGATTTTTTATTATGATCCACCACGGATAATCAATACCTACCGACGCCGACGCCGCCGAAATCTCGTACTCTGGCCATCCCTCCGTGAACCATTGCCAGCCGCGTCTCCGTGCTCTATGGACTCGTCTGATAAAATGGTTAGTAAATGTTGCCTTGTTGGGCCACTTAAGTTTTGTCCCCAAGTCAGTGGCCAGCGAGAGTTAAGTTTTCGCGCGCACATATGTCCGTCGTTCGCAACGACGGTTGACTACCGCCACTAAGATGCATTCCTCTTGTAGTAATATTATGGTACTTGTTTCAAGGCTATATAGTAGGACTTTATCGTGATACTTGCTCGAGTTTTCCATGTCAAATGCCAATATCTGAACCTAATATTAGTTTCACAATCCTTTTCTGTGATTTCTGTGATAGTTCTTTAAAAAATATTTTCTCCTACTGTTAATTCTATACCAAATGGGTTTAGCTAAAATAATAAAATTCGATATTAATTTTTTTAGGCATCTAAAGATACAATTGTGAAAGCAGAGAAGAATCCAGATTCCGGAAGTGATTTCGATGATGATGATGATCCAGACAAAACTGAAGTTCCGGGTAATTAGATTACTTTGCAATAATCCTCGGATGTCCATTTTATTTTAGTTTGTGTGTGTGTGTGTGTGTATAAAACAATTTTAAATTTTGTTTATTTTATTTTTTAAGAAACTTGTTTCTCCCTGTTAATCCATTTTATTTGAGTATTATATCCTTATCAAAATAAAACAGTAATTTTTCTTATAATCAAAAATAAACATTATTGGTTTGTGCGCAATAATTACAGTCATAATACATATTATGATAGCATTTGCATATGTTTAAGCTCTTTAATCAAATCACTAATTTCGGTTTTATAATTAAATAAGAAGTAACTTGCTTAAAAATAAAACCAACATGAAATAAGTTATCCTTATCTTATTTTTTATTCAACTTATATTACTTTGCTTCATCTCTGATATATATGTTAATAAAATAACATAAAAACATATTAAGCATTCTTTCATAAATCTTCCTATTAATTTTTAACTATAATATATATTATATTATATTTGATTAAATTAATAGAATTTAGAACATCCGGTTTCTAATGTTACCAGGCCTGAGCACTATTATATTTTACTATTTTTATCATTATTTTATTTTTTGCTATCTTTCTGTTGTAGATATTCAGAATTAATATTTTATTGCAAGTTAATATTAATAATATTAACAAATATTAAATAAAAAATATGTTGTATATTAAATAAATTATTTATTGAATATTTGCACAATCTTATCATATTCTTTCTACCTTTTACATGAGGTTAAAATAAAATATAGGTAATAATACTTAAAGAAGTTTTGCTATTTATTTCATTATTTATTATAAATCTACCGTACTAGGTACTGAAATATTTATTTATTTGGTTGATAATATAAAATTATGTTATGTTTTAAATTGAATAAGAAAAATAATTGTTGGGTTTTATTATTAGGCGGAGGAAAAGACTTGGCAACTGCAGCAACTATTAAATCAACTTTTGTAGATGAAAAGCCGCCTAGTACCAGTGTAAATACTAATTTAACGAAGCCTTTAGAACCAACATCTAAAATGAATGCTAATAATATGGGTAATAATTATTATATTAAATATAATTCAATATATTAAAGCAGTTATGTATCATACTCTTTTAATAAATTTAGAGTAAAATTAAAAAATGAAAAAATGTATCCATTTTACAGTATTGTTGTTATGGTACTCTTTTGAGTGTTACCATACTTTCATTTAGTAATCTATCAGTAAGTTAGTATTTTAAGCTTTTATAATTTTTTTTTTTTTTTTTATTAAGTACTATTTAAGTTCTTTTAAAAATTATTATTTAAATTACAAATCAACAAAATAAAATGTTACAACATGGTTATGATGTATAAAAATATAGTTTTTTACTGTCATTACTTGGAAATTCTAACAGATAAATTTAACATGTTATGTACCTCTTACCATCATTTATTTATTAAAATATTTTTGCTACATTTTGTATATTCTTATACTAAGCACAAATGATTTTTTTTTACAAAATATATCTTAGTTTTTATATAAGTTATATAAAAAATTTATTTTAGGTTATCCCAAAAACTTAGGTGGTATGAATAATTGGATGGGAGCCATGATGGGAAATCCTTTCATGAATTTGGCACAAGGCTCTTCAAATATGAATAATATGATGTTCCCTCAAAATATGCCTTATCCAGGAATGATGCCTCCTAACATAAATCAAGCTCAATTTTTACAAGGTATAATTAATTTAAACATAATACAAGTACCTATACTATGTATATTTTAAATATGTTATATATATATATAATTATTAATTATATATTATTTGTGTTATTGTAATTATTTACTATATTTGTTTGAAGTATTCTTCTTAAAAGAAATCAATTATCTTTTTTTATTTAGGTATGGGTGGTGTTGGATCAGCTGGAATGATGGATGGCAATGCTGCAACAAATTTTTTTTTACAAGCATTAATGAGTAATGGTGGGAATAATGCTGCCTTAATATCACAACTACTGAGCTCAGGAGGGCCTGCTGCATCAATGCTTTTACAAAATATCATGCAACAATCATTTCCTCAACAAAGTTTTCCAATGGGACCTAAAAATGTATCTCCATATTGGTTTAATCAAACAATGAATAATAAAGTAATTAATAATTGTTTAATGAAATAAAGTGTTGATTAGTACAATAGCTAATTATATTTTTAATATATCATGAATGATAATTGTTTTCTTTATTAGCATAATGTATAACAATATTTGTTACTGCATAAGAGTTTAACTGTTAACAATTTTAAAAATTTTTGCTTAACTATTTTAGAGATATATTGTAATATTATTTTTTCATAAATAGTTTATTGCAGTTTTTAAAATAAATTCTTAAGTATTTTTATTTGTCAAGTTATAAATAAGTAATTTAATTAATCTTGAAAATCATGTTTATGCAATTATCTCTGATAAATTAATAATAATATTTATATAAGCTTTGGGTGAAAATTAAAATTGTTTCAAATAATTAATCATATAAGTAATTGCTAATTATGATACCAAGTTTCAACAATATTATTTTTTCAATTATTATAGATGTCTAGTGGTGGGGGACGTACTGGTGAAGATGAAGAAGAAAATGAGGATGAGGATATGGGAGTTGCTGAGACATATGCTGATTATATGCCTTCCAAATGTAAATATTATAAATTAAATCAAATACTAATATAAATAATAATGTTAATGATAATTTTTGAAATGTTAAGTGAAACTTGGTAAAAAACATCCAGATCCGGTAGTCGAAACTGCTTCATTGTCAAGTGTTGAACCTGCGGATGTGAAGTATGAATTATCAATTCCAGCAGAAACCATAAATTCTGGATCTCTTTCAGCTCTACAGTTAGAAGCTATCACTTATACATGCCAACAGCATGAACATATTTTACCTGATGGTTCAAGAGCTGGTTTTCTTATTGGGGATGGAGCTGGTGTTGGTAAAGGTCGAACAATTGCAGGTTTAATATTTGAGAACTTTGTAAAAGGTCGCAAAAAAGCGATTTGGGTATCAGTATCTAACGACTTAAAATTTGACGCTGAACGTGATCTAGCAGATATTGGAACAACAAATATTAAAGTGTATTCTTTAAATAAGGTATATTTGTTACTTTTTAAAATTATTTTAGAGCTACTAAAATTGTGTTTTAATATTTGTTATAGTTTAAATATGCCAAAATTAATTGTCCAACAAACGGTAATGTATCTAGAGGAGTTATATTCTCTACTTATTCAGCTCTCATTGGTGAATCAAGTGGTGGTGGAAAATACAAAAGTCGCTTGAAACAATTATTAAATTGGTGTGGTGACGATTTTGATGGAGTTGTATCCTTGAAAATAATTTTGTTTTTTTATGTTATTCATTACCAATTTAATGTTAATCAAATGAATTTCTTTAAATATATCTATTTCTTAATTTGTAATGTAAGATTGTTTTTGATGAATGCCACCGAGCAAAAAATCTTTGTCCAACTGGTTCTACAAAACCTACAAAAACTGGATTAACAGTACTTGAGTTACAAAATAAATTGCCCAATGCTCGAGTAGTTTATGCTTCAGCTACTGGTGCTTCAGAACCTAGGAATATGGCTTATATGGTTCGCTTAGGTATGTGGGGTCAAGGTACAACATTTCCAGAGTTTCTTGATTTTATAAATGCAGTTGAAAAACGGTAATTAATTTTTTTTGTAAAAATTATTGTTAATATTAATTTACTTTTCTGATAATTATTATGATTTATTTCAGTGGTGTTGGTGCTATGGAAATAGTTGCAATGGATATGAAGCTCAGAGGCATGTATATTGCTAGACAGTTAAGTTTTCATGGAGTGTCTTTTAAAATTGATGAAGTACCATTATCACCAGAGTTTACTAATGTCTATGATAATGCTGTAAAATTGGTATGTTAATAATAAATTTCAATTATATTTGTTTTATAAGTGTATATTTATTTTATAATCCATACTATACAATAATTAAATAATATGCAATATATTCTATCTCAAAAAAATTAACTATTATATGTACTGTAAAATTTTCTGTGTAGAATGTATTACTTTGTTATATTTTATCTATATTCACAAACTAAAATATTAGTATGCACATATCTAAGGAAAATTAAAAATAATACAAATTTATATATTTGGTGTATTAATGCCTTTTTCATGAGTTTTTTGCAGATTGTAGATAAAAACATTTTTTGCTTAAAAATATCTATAAACTACCTTGTTCAGGATCTAAAATGTGTATCATTTCTTTTAGTTATACGCAGATTTATAGCTTGTTTTGGATTTACTTATGATAAACTACATAAAAATATGTTAATGCTAAAAATCTTGAGTCCTCTATATGATATATAAATATTTTTTAGTGGGTGGATGCAATGCATATGTTTCAAGAAGCAGCTGAACTAATTGATGCAGAAAATCGGATGAGAAAAACTATGTGGGGTCAGTTTTGGTCGTCACATCAAAGATTTTTTAAATACTTATGTATTGCAGCTAAGGTTAAACATGCAGTTGAAGTGGCTAGGTATATTCTATGAAAAAAAATGTATTTCTTATTATTATATTTAATTCATTTAATTTTATAGAGAAGCGATAAAACATGGAAAATGTGTAATTATTGGATTACAATCTACTGGGGAAGCCCGAACTCTTGAACAACTTGAAAAAGATGATGGAGAGTTAACTGATTTTGTATCCACTGCTAAGTAAATAATACATTTTTTTTTTATGTAACTTCATATTAGATAAAAGAACCCTCATTATTTAATTCATTAGGAAATTCATTCCCTTGTTTAATATTTTGTTGTCAAAGTTTTGTTTGCATCAATTAGCCTTGTTCAAAATTCATTGTAGTGGGTTGATCTTAGAAATTATTAGCTTAGCAGTTGTTAAAAAAAATTTAAGGGGGATATTTCCAAGAGCAGGACACTCATCTCATGTTAGCCAACATTGCATTCATTGATACACCCATTTCTAAATTATACATTTTAATTTCAGTTAAAAGTTATAATTAATATATATGTTTTTATGAATTTTTACTTTAGAGGTGTTTTACAGTCTTTAGTTGAAAAACATTTTCCTGCACCAGACCGTAATAGAATTAAAAAACTCCTAGGAAATGTTGGTATTGAATTAAAACATTCCAAACATCATAATGGTGACTCTCAAGGACCTAGTGGTTCTAGTGGAAATGGAGAAAAAAGAAAATCAGGTATTATATAATTAATTAAGTATTAATATTTTATTTCCATACTTTGTTAAATTAATTTTGATTTTTATAATTTAAACATAAGGCCGACAAGCATCTTCAAGACATGTAAAACGTGCTAAAGATTCTAGTGATTCCGATTCAAAGTCTGATAATGATGATTCAGATTTTAAAATGTCAGAATCTGAGTCTGAAATTAGTGAAGAACATAGTGATGATTCTGAAGCAAGTAGTGACTTTAATCCATTTGGTGAAGATGATACTGATAGTGATGGTAAATTAATTATTATTATTACTACTTTTACATAATAAAATTATAAAGTAAATAATTTACTTTAGAACCTTGGGCTGCGGGTAGAGCAAAAAAACGTAAAAATAAAGTTCCTGCAAAAAAGAAGCAAACAGCAAAAGACAAAATCCATCAGATTGTACTAAAGTCAAGCATGGCTAATAATAGTCACCAAAAAGATGCTATTGACCGTGCTTGTAGTATGAAAGAAGAATTGATGGAAAGGATTGAAAGACTAGGAGATAAATTACCACCAAATACTCTTGATCAGCTAATTGACGAACTTGGTGGGCCTGAAAATGTGGCTGAAGTAAGAACTCATAAAAATAATTAAATTGGTTTTTAGTTTTTTAAATGATATATATGTATATAATTAGATGACAGGAAGGAAAGGTCGAGTTGTTCAGACAGATGGTGGTATACAGTATGAATCTCGTTCTGAAGTGGATGCCCCTTTGGAAACATTAAATGTTATTGGTAATTATTATTTATAGTTAATTATATAATATAGTTAATGAATAATAATTTACAGCCGGGGTCAGCAACCGTTTTGGTGTCAGAGGCCAAAAAATTAAAAAAAAAAAAACTCACAGGCCATACACTTTTTTGTTTTAATGTTCTTCAACTAACATAAATACATAATGTGGTATTCCATATTTTCATACTAAACATAAATTGTAATTGTAATTGGGCTGCACTAAATTGCTTCATAGGCCTCGGGTTGTTGATCCTTGATTAACAGCAAAATGTGTAAATAGTGCATTTTACTCTATATCGCTCTTTAAAACAATATATCTAAGAAACTTTCAAAACAAATTTAATGATTTCTATATTTTTACAAATCATTTTATAATGTAAATGATTAAATAATCAACTCATGTTAGTCATATTTATGTACTAATAATTTGACAAATATAATGAAAAATTACTAGAACTACTAAAATTATATTATTAATGTTAATCAGCAACTGATAACAAGTGTAATTATGTATTCTTCACTCATACTAAAACTTGAAAAAAAGGCATTTACAAAAGTTAATCATATTTGTATATTGAACAATTTAATGTATACAAATAACTAATAAGTAACAAAAATCACTAGTTTTTCATTTAAATTGAGTATCTTTTAATATTTAAATTTATTAAATTAAAATTGCTGAGTCCAACTCATATACTTTTTTTATTCTCATACACAGTTCTTGATATAGTCCTACATTTTTATAGAAAAAAATTAACTTAAAAGCTTTAAATATTCCCAGTATTTCCATTACAGATAAAAATTCAGTTTGATTTTTATCTACAATAAATCTTGAAATATTCTAATGATTTCAATAATTACTCTCATAATTTTGAAATTGACTACTTGTAAACACTAATTGATTTATAAATTTTTTAAATTAAATTTAAAATAGAAAAACAAAGGTTTATGGATGGTGAAAAAGATGTAGCTATTATATCAGAAGCTGCCAGTTCCGGTATATCATTACAAAGTGATCGGAGGGCCCGAAATCAACGCCGTAGAGTACACATTACTTTAGAATTACCGTGGAGTGCTGATAGGGCTATTCAGCAATTTGGTCGTTCTCATCGTTCTAACCAAGTTAATGCTCCAGAGTATATTTTCCTAATATCTGATTTAGCTGGAGAAAGACGTTTTGCATCTATAGTGGCCAAACGATTAGAAAGTCTTGTGAGTACAAATAAATAGTAACAATTTATATTGTAGTTAGTTGAGTGTATTAATTATTTTATTGTTATAATAATTTAGGGTGCCCTTACACATGGTGATAGAAGGGCAACTGAAACACGAGATTTATCAAAATTCAATATTGATAATAAATATGGTCGAGCTGCTTTAGAAACCACAATGAAAACCATTATTGGTTATGAGAGTCCTATAGTACCACCCCCAGAAGATTATAATGGACACTTTTTTGAAGGTGATATATTGTTTAAAAATTTTAATTAATAAAATATGTAAAACTTCCTATTTATTTCTATCTAAATGTTAACAGACACTGGTAATTTAATATTTTGCTTTATCTTCAATGTTTTTGTTACTCATTCTATATATTTATAATTTAAATTTTTTATTGTTCAGTGGTTCTTCAATCAAACAGCACTCATTCATTAATCTAAAATCTATAAATATTTTAGAAAATATTTTTCTCACATTTCTCAATTACAATTATAATTACGAATGTAATCAATTAGTAATGAGTGTTCACTGTTCAACATTAAATGAATCATCCTGTATATTGTTTTCATATTTAATTAATCTCAATTATTGTATCAATTTTAAATTTGTTTTAAGGGGGGGAGGGCCTGGTGCCCAGATTTTCAAATTTTCCGCATTTCTATAAAGTTTAAAAATTAAATTTTGTATTTTAATTACAACCTTAATTTATATACTTTTCCACTAATTTACTACCCGATACCTATTTAAGGGGGGTTGATAAGTCGTATTATATCAAAATAAATGTCTTCACGAGAAAAGTTATTTAACCTTGTAGAATTGTCAAATTTTGGTAACTATATTTTTTTTTTTTTTAAGAAAAAGACTTTCAACAGGCCACATCGAACTCCGATTTTTATTTTATTCAAATATACAATTTTATATAAATTATTATTTTCAATTATTTATTGTTGTATTCAAATTCAACATCGATATTACACTTAAAATTTTCTATTTAGTTTGTTTTATCTTTTCAAATGAGTTTTGTACTTATTAGGATGCCTTACCATGGCTTATATATTTTATATTAAATAAATTTTTCACTTACTATGCAAATTTTTTGTAATTGATTCTAAATATTTTGAGATTAATGTAATGTATAGCATTTAACTTAACTTATAATCCAGTTAAATTTAACATTGTTTTATTCCTTTAGATGTTGGTGGTGCTCTTGTTGGTGTTGGTATGATTATCAATAATGAAGCTAGTCCTGGTAATTTAACATTAGACAAGGATTACAACAACATAAGCAAGTTCCTAAACCGTATCCTTGGTATGCCAGTTGAGCTTCAAAACAGACTGTTTAAATATTTCACTGATGTCCTTCACCATATTATTACTCAAGCAAAAAAATCTGGTCGTTTTGATTTGGGAATCTTAGGTATGCAGATATCATTAACAGTAATTAATTACATTTAATTCATGTTAATATTTTTTAGATTTGGGTACTGCTGGAGAAAATGTAAAACGAGTAAAAATGTATACGTTCCTTAGAAAACACGCCACTGGTCAAGCTACTACTGAGCTTCATATTGTACATGTCGAAAGAGGTATGAGTTGGGAAGAATCTTTAGAAAGATGTAATGAAGCCAAAGCGCCTACTGAAGGATATTATCTTTCACATCAGGTAATAATTGATTTATATTTTTTTTAAATACACTATTATATATATTATATAACAACACGTTTAGATAAGAAACAATAAAAGCACCGCAGTACTTGCTTTGTTGGCTGACAATAGTGCTAATAAAAAAGGTGAAACAACAAAAACTCCCTCTAAGAAAGATATTATGTTTACCATATTCCGTCCAAATACTGGATTACAGGTAGGAGAAATAACAATTACTGAACATTTTTATTAAATCATTGAAATTTAATTTATTGAAGTCCTTTTTATCAATCATTGTGACATTCATTGTTATTTATTTAGTTAAGACAAGAGTCACTAAGTGAACTTGAAAAGAAATATTTTAAAGTGGAGTCATCTAAAGCAGAAAAACACTGGAAAGAACAGTATGATTCATCTGAAACTGTTTGTTCACACGCTTATTGGTAGTTACAATAATACATTTATATATTTATAAATATTTAAATTCAATAGAAGTTTTTAAAATGTATTATTTTGTATAGGCGTGGCAACTGTAAACTTGTTACAGTAGGTCAAGACTGTGAAGTAGGTTTGAGGCGTCGTACATATAATGTTTTATCTGGATCAGTGTTAAGTGTATGGAGTAGAATAGAAAATGTGTTGTTAGCTCGCACAGGTTCACACCACAAGATGCAAGTTGTTAGGTTAAAGACTGCAGAAGGATTAAAAATAGTTGGTATGTAATTATGATGTATTTAATATTTCCAATTTTATATTATCTATATACTTGAATTAAATACAATTTAACATATTATAGGTACATTGATACCTAAATCATGTGTCGAATCATTAAAACAAGATCTTGGTTCTGATGCTGAAAAAACAGAAGAACATGTTTCTAATTTATAAGTAAAATGTATAAATTACAATGTTTATAATTTAGATACCTTCACTTTCAATGGGATTATGATGATCTAATTTCAAGGATGAATTTAATATCCTGTATTATAAATGTCCAGGAAAGTCCTTAATTGAAATTAACCTGTAATTTCTCAATGTTTTTTTCTGAATTTTAATAGAACTGATATTGGCATTTTGTTTATTAAAAATGTTTAATTTTTTATTAAAAAACAAAAAATGAAAAAAATTAGTCATCCTTGTCAATATAACTATTTACAGATCATTTTTTATACTTATAATTTATATTATATAATGTATTCTCTAAAATGTGAATATTTAAAATCCCACCATATAATTTATATTTTCGTTTGTAGTTTATATTTTTCTTAACCTAGTCTCTTTTGTATCTTTATCCTTTAGCACTTAAATATAATACTACTTAAATTACTACTTTAGTGTTTAAAGAAACTTATATTAATTTCCTGAATTGAAAACCCTAATTTTTTATTATAATTAATTATCAGAACAAATTATATTTTGATGTGACATACACTTGAATTATAATATATTTAACAGTATTTTCTATCTATGCTTGCAAGATATAACATTTTCCATTTCTTTAGTGTGGTAGACTGGTATTTTATTGATTTAAAATATTGTTTGTATTTATAAATACTAATATCTTATAATTTTATTTGTAAAACATACTAAGTAAATTAATTAATAATTATAATTGTTAATTTAAAGTTTAATTTTTTAAGAGAGCAGATACTTGGTTTTCAATGTAAATTATATTACGCACACATTTTATAACGCTAAAGTATAATGAAAGGCAGTTTTTATAATTTGTTAATTAGAATCTAAAATTAATTAATAAGACTAAATGATGTATTCATCATTAGAATTAAATTATTTTAAAATTAGATTTTCCAGGAATTAAAATTTTGTGAAATGCTCTCCGATTTTATATATTTTTTGTTACTGAATTTAGAACATAAATTTTAAAGTATATCATCTCAATAGCATTAAGTTAGTTTGATAATATTGTTAAGGATATTTGTGAGTAATATTGTAAATAACTTATTATAAGTTAGTTTGTAGGTAAATTTTATGTAGTCCTATAGTATTTCCCTTTTACTTCAAAAGCAATGTGTCTTGTTATGATTTTATATAGTTACCTCAAAAATGATCAGATGGTATCGTATTTTTAAATATTTTTTTAATTTTATTCCTAATGAATGACTTATAAGGACTTGCGTTTTTTTTTTTTTTTTTAAACATGTACCTTATATCTAAGACATTTTGAGAAAATATACTAGTAATTGGTGTAATTTAATAAAATGGTTTAAGAAAAAAAATTATTCAGTATTAATTCATTATAACTTTCAATGTTTGAATTTTATATTTCAATCTTGTTTTTCATAATATGTAGACAATATTTATTATTCTATTCTATTTGCTATATGCTTGGAAATATAATATATGTTTATAAATAATTTTATTTTCCTAAATTTTAACATTTTATTGGTTCAATTTTAATAAAATAATCGCTGTGTCTATACGCCGACCATAGTGGGTAAGATAAAGAACTCCCAACCGTGGTCCGGGTCGTTATCGGTTTATAATATTGAAATAGGCGTGCCTCGGTTTCGGGGCTTATGGAAGCCGCCTTCGAGGAGGTCGGATAAAAATTATTATTTTTATCAGGAATTCGGTCGGAAATTGTAATCGGGTGTTTAGAAAATAAATCAGACATTAAAAAATTAGGAAAAGTATTAAAGTCGAGTAAATAAATACGAAAAATGGTGATTGAGTGTCTAGTTATCAGTCCTAAACTGGTGTAATACGCTAATACCGTGTCTCATTAGGATATATGTCCTAGAATTATTGTATTATACAACATTAAACTTTTGACGTCGGAGGAGCAAGCGGATGCCGGATTGCATTGTCAGATATAAATTTAGGTATACAGTGAAAACTGTCTAAAGCGGGCCCTGACTAAAACAAAAAACTATCCAATACGAAATTTTTCTATGTTCCCATAGTTTTATGTAGACACTGAACCTTAATAAAACGGAACCTTCATAACGCGGAAACGGAACGATTTTATTAGTCCCGTGCAAGTATAAACCGGAAAAATGACACGCCCGTGTTTACTTTAAATCAAAAATAAGGTATAAAATATGAGTACGAGTATATAAGATATGGGTGTGTACAATGTACATCGTTCAACAATGATAGGTAGATAAAGAAGATAAAATTGTTCTATACTTACATATTATTCGTACAATATATGTATATACAATGCATATTATCGCATATAGGATACGAACTTTCCAAAAACTCTTCATAATTTTTGGAAATTCTAAGTATTTATATGTCATATTCAATTGCCTTGATGGCTAAGTATGTAATAAAAAACCAATATTTTTGTTTAAATTTAATGAATTATAAAACCTATTTTAAATTCTGAGCGGAGCGATGAATATATTGATTTTACAATGTTGTGTTTTTTTTTTTGTACACGAAAACGTGTCGAAATAATGCTTCAATTTCAAACTTTGGGGATGGTTTCCGATAGCAAAATGAATCTAGTTGATACATTAGGGAGGTCATTTTTTGAATTTCCCAATAGTTTTCAAAAGCGCCGAGAAAAACTAAAAAAAAATTAAAGAAAAACGGGAATTTTTACGCAAAACCAGTTTTTGACCAAATCGATTTTTTTATATGTTTGTTATTCAAAAACTAATCACTATAAATACTTGAAATTTTCACCAAATGTTTATGTGTGTGTTATCTATATACAGTTAAATTTTCAAACATTTTTTGAGTTATTTGTAGACCACAGAAAATTTCGATTTTTTTGAAGTGTCGATAAAAAAATTTGGATAACCGAAAAGTTTTTAAAATTTAATACAAGGTTCCTTATGAGTTCTAATTGCAGATACAAAAAAAATAAAAATCACTAGTCACAATTTTTTTTTCTAAGCGTTTATAGTTCAAATTTTTAAAAGTCTGTCGTAAACGCGAAAATTTGCAAGTAATTTAGAAGTTGAAAAATCATAAAATTTGTTGTGTTTATAACTAAGGATTAAAAATACAACACTAAATTTACCTCCAAGTATCTATAGAGAAAACTCGCATCATAGGAAAAATTTTAAGTGCGTTTAATTTTTAAATTTTTAGGAAACAGCGTAACAATAACGATTTATCATCAAACGATTTTAAATATTTGTTATTATTCAAAAAGTATAACTCGTAGATACTTGAAAAATTTTCAAGTTATTTAGATTGGCGTTTTCTTTTGGTGATTTAATTTTCGAAATATTTTGACTTTTTTTGAGCTATTTATAGACAACTGAAATTTTCAATTTTTCTGAAAATTTTTTTTTGAAGTGTCAATTAAATTTGTTTAGCCCAATCAAAATACTTTACAATTTAATACAAAGTTCCTCATAAGTTATTCTTATAGTGATTAAAAAGTTATAAGAATAGGCATAATTTTTTTTTATTAGCATTTAAAGTTCAAATATTGACAAAAATTCGTCAAAATCATGAATATTTGCAAATTATTTTGTAGGTATAGTTCATAAATTTTTTTGTATAAGTAGCTAAGAGTTAAAAATTTAATACAAGATTTTTCATAAGTTTAGTTTACTTTAATTATAAAAGAATTTAAATTTTGGTGTATTCAGGCTATTGAAACATAATCATAAACCACATTTTTCACTAACCACTGGAAATTATATCCTATAGGCTGACTAGATTTATAGTAGGTACTTATGGATGAAAACTCAAGAACAATAAATTATAATTCACATTTAAATGGATTTCTCTATAAGCTGGTTTCACAGTTTCACTTTGTACACATATTATTATATATATTATTTGTAGGTACATCATATTAAGAAGCAATTTGACATTACTCATTTATGTAATACATATTAATTTTTAATTCTTGAACTTCAATTTGAATTTACATCAGTGGTGGAATAATAAACTACATTAAAACTATACAATATATTCAGTTTTATGTTGTACAGTACTGTTTTCACAATTTGTTATGCATAGGTAGGTACTGCATTTTTTGTGTAATTGTTTTTCTTTATTTTCTATAATACTACTTAATTTAGTTAATGTTTTTATTTCTTATTTAATAAGTTGTAATTTTGTGATTTTTCGAAAACTGTAATAGATTAGAAACAGTGTATCAAAACATTCTAAGCTGATATAAAAATGTAGAAACATTTTGAATTTTGACAATACAACAATGATAATAAAAATGTTATTGATTGATCATAAACTTTAACATGATAGGTTAATACTAATTTGACATTTGTTGTATATTGTTCTGTGATATCATGAACTAAGATTAAAAAAAAAAATAATTAATTGTTTAATCTTAGTTCATGTGTGGTATTATGGGACTATGTGAGTGAAATGAGTGAAAACTGAAAGCTCAACGCGTTAAACCCATAGATATTAAACTAATTTAACTATGTTTAGTATCAATGGTTAAACCATACTTAAAGAAGTAAAAAATCAAACAGATATTATCTATATCAGCTGTGATCAAACATTACATTTTTTGGATTTTATTTATGAATGATAACAGTGGCGGATCTAGGATTTTGTTATGGTAGGTGCTATTTTGTTAATAATAATAGTCCTAAATTACCTAAAATAAGTACCTAAAATTTGTGCGTGGTTGCCGACCGGTGTTTTCTACTCCACGACGCGGGGTTTCGCGGTCTGGTAGCCCGTACCAAAAATTCGCCACTGAGATTGATAATTATTAGTAATTTTTAATAAAAATAAGCGGAACGGTGGGTACTTTAGCTCCCAAGCACCCCCCTTAAATCCGCCACTGAGTGATAAGACCTATTTAATAGTAATTGTCAATTGATAAAAATGTTAAGTATATCATGTTATAAATTCCAGAATCTTCTAGTGTTCTATAAAAGGTTTATTTCTTGGCGTACTTCCAAGTATTTTAATAAGTTATAAAAAGCTCATGCATTTGATTTTTACCTTATTACCTGAACAAATCGTGTTTAATCAGTTTACGTTTAAAGTCTATGATTTAAAATGTCGGTAGATGTTGCAAAAGACTCAAATCTTTTGAAAGAAGAAGGTAATACAGCATTTAAAAGTGGAAACTGGTTATTAGCTTTGCAATGTTATACTTCTGCGTTGGACTTGCTGAAAGAAAACACTCGGGATAAATCAATTTTGTACAAAAACCGTGCTGCTGTGTACAACAAGTTGGGTGAGTTTGAAAATGCAATCCGTGATTGTAGTGCATCATTGGACATAGTAGCAAATGATCCTAAAGCATTATTCCGTCGTTGCTGTGCTTACGAACAGCTTGGTAAGTATGAAGAAGCCTACATAGATGGTAAGCAATGTTTATCGTCTGATCCCACAAATAAAGAAATACAGCCCGTTTTGTCAAGATTACATCCAATTGTACAAGAGAAAGTGAGAGAAAATGCTCAATTATCTAATAAAATTGAAAGCATGTTCAAATATGCTTTTAAAATTGAAGAGAATTTAGAAAAGCGTACTACAGCCATTAAAAATTTATTAGTTTTATCTAAAGAATCTAGTAGTGGAAGTGTAGGTTTGTTAAAATTTGGTATTGTAAACAAAATTAAAAGTCTCTTAAAGAATGAACAAAATACTGAAGTACGAATAAACGCCTTAAGAATAGTTGGCCAACTCTGCAAAAATGATGAGACTCGTACCAAGCAAGTTTTGGTTGAACTTGGTGTTCCTTGGTTTATAGATACGTTAAATACTGAAAATCTAAATGAAATAAATGGTGTAACATTTATCATACAAGAAGCATTGAATAGTTTAACGGGAATGTCTAACACATTAGATAGTTCACCAAATGAAGAAAAATGTGCAAAGAACTCTAAAGAAATAGATGCTATTCTAACTTGTTTAGTCTGTTCCGTGGACCGACATTCTATAAATAAGTTTGCAAGAGATTCCATTATAGAAATATTAACAAGAAATGTTCATTTTAACAATATAAATTGGGCTGAACGTTTAATTGATATGAAAGGATTACAGAGATTGTTGGAAGTAGCTGCTGAACTTACTGAAATTAGATATGAATCCAAAATGGAAATTACTGAATATTCCCATACTAACGTTTCAGTCTGTTTATCAAAAATTTATGACAACATGACCTGTGATAAATCTAGAGAGAAGTATGTGAGTGCTGTTGACGAGTTCCTGAAGACAATGCTTTTAGATCCAGATATAGAATCTAAAGTCCGAGCTATATCAACTATAACTGTATTACTTATGGGCCCAATAGATGTTGGAAATTCAATTATATCGAGAGATGGTATGTTTTTAATATTGAACTAATGAATTTTACAGTGTATGTTAATGTACCTATTTAAAGTATTAATATTTCCTTTTTCTTTGTAGGCATAATTGAAATGATTCTTACAATGGCAACAACAAATGATAAAGTACAGCAAAAAATTGCATGTGAGTGTATTATTGCTGCTACGTCAAAGAAAAGTAAGATTACACCAATTGTAAAACAAGGTACTCAAATACTTAAAAATTTGTACAAGAGTGGTGATGATGACATACGTATCCGTGCATTGGTTGGCTTATGTAAACTTGGTAGTAGTGGTGGAAGTGATGCTTCTATTCGTCCATTCTCAGAAGGCTCTACTCTTAAATTAGCCGAAGCTTGCCGTAGATTTTTAATACATCCAGATACCAATCCAGATACAAAAAGATGGGCTGTAGAAGGGTTATCTTATTTAACATTAGATGCAGAGGTTAAAGAAAAGCTAGTTGAAGATCAAGCAGCATTGGTAGCCATTATGGGATTAGCTAAGTCAGAGAAAACATCAGCAATGTATGCTCTAGTATCAATATTTGTTAATTTATGTAATGCATATGAAAAACAAGAGATTATTCCAGAAATGATTGAACTTGCAAAATTCTCCAAATGTCATGTACCCGAAGACCATGAATTAGATGATGTTGATTTTGTCAATAAAAGAATTACATTGTTATGTAAATATGGTGTAATCACAGTCCTTGTACAACTATCCAAAACAGAGAGTTTAAACATCAAAGAACTTATTTCAAGATTGTTCAACGCTATTTGTGTCCTACCAGAAATCAGAGGTGAAGTCGCTAAATTAGGTGGTATAAAATCTCTTTTGGAACTTGCTCATTCAGGTACACCCAAAGGCAAAAGACAAGCTTCACAAGCTTTAGCTAGAATAGGAATTTCCATCAATCCAGAAGTCTCGTTCAAAGAACAACGTTGCCTAGAATCTATACGACCATTCTTAAGTTTATTGCATCCAGATTGTACAGCATTAGAGAACTTTGAAGCAATGATGGCACTTTGTAACATGGCGTCTGTGAATGAAAGAGTACGAAAAAAAATATTAGATACTGGTGGTCTACCACTCATTGAGAGTTATTTATTTGAAGAACACCAAATGCTTAGGAGAGCATCTGCCCAATGTTTTACTAATCTTATGATGTCTCAAGACGTCATAAAGATATTTGAAGGTGAAAATGACAAATTAAAAATGTTGTTTTTATTATCTGAGGAAGAGGATGAAGATACATCATTAGCTGCTGCTGGTGCAGTTGCAATAGCTGTGTCAAATAGTACAAAATGTTGTCAAAAATTAATGAAGCTTAACAATTGGGAAGAATCTTTGAAGGCGTTATTAGCACATCCTAATAATGCAATGCAGCATAGAGCTTTAGTGATTGCACATAGTTTAATAGGTACAGACAAAGAAATTGCTGAAAAAATTTTTGCCACTGACATAATGGAAGTATTAATGGCACTTTCAATAATGGAAGACGAGAAGAAAAAAGAGATTAGAGAAATGGCCAATAAATGTTTGAAACTAGCCGAAAGTTTAAAACTTATAAAAAAAGTTGATTTTAAAGAAGAATAAACTGTTGGATTAGATTACATACCTCTTCAAAATCATTTTATTTTTTACTAATAAATATTTATAAAATTTGAAAAACTATACTCTATTTATATTAAGAACAAACCTCAGTAGTGTTAAGACAATGATCAATTGTTGTCCCCCACTATGATGGAGTATGAAGGCCTAAGTGTATCACAATTGTCTAACACATTTAAAAGTAATTTTAATGTAGAATTATCTCCATGATACACTGTGTTTAGTAGGTTATTACTTTTTATTTATACTTTGTCATTTAATGTAACATACTATATTTTT
>VUJU01001676.1:29687-50878 GCA_009835225.1 Aphis craccivora
TATATATATATATATATAATATTTTATATTATAAATTGTAATATTTCAATTTAGTAGACATTTGAGTATTTCAAGTATGACTAATTTGAATTAAATAATATTAACAGGGTATTCAACAAGTATAGTTTTGATATATATTGAATTTTAAAGAAAATTATTATTTTGTTTATCTTTAAGCTTTATACTCTATGTCTTAATATATGGAACACTGTCTTCTAGTCATACAAACTTCTTATACATTGTTTTATACTTAACATTTATTTTAAAAATTGTTTATGAATGTAATAACATGACTTTATTTTATAATATTAACATGAATTTATTATTATTATAGAAAATTTTTTTGATGTTTAAAATATTGAATTTGATTTTTTTTAAATAAATAACTCTTAACACTTATTAATTATTGATAAGTATTTTATTTTAATTAGTTAATATTTTTATTAATATTATTACTTGTATATTTGTGTTTTGTTTAATAAAAATAATTTAATAATTTATTTATAAAATAGTTTTAATAAAAATTCAAGTTGTCTAGCTAATTAAACATGTAAATAGGTTGTGTAATTTTTATCTTCTATAATATGTTTGAAATACGTCATTAATATTTTTTAAGTTCGTACATATTATATACCATATACATTTACATTTTTTTTTATTTGAGTTAGATTAAGTTCATTAGGAAAGCTGACTAAGTCAAGTACTAGCATTATGGGAGCTTGTAATTTGCCCAAAATCAAAATCAATTATAAGATAAATACTATCGTTGGTTATAGACTTCTATAATCAATGATACTATCGAGTATTTCGCACCGTAGCTTACGATCGAATAGTAGTTTAATTTGACTGGTCTTTATTTCCACCGCATATTTGGCCAGGTGATGACCATCATCTATACTTGCAACAAATGTCTGTGAACCATTTCATAGTAGATTTAATTCAGTTTTATCATTCACATCCTCAAATTTTTAACTTCATTAAAGTTTTCGCCAATTTTTAAATAGATAGGTACTTAAAAACTATCGAGTTTAGCTAACCTACCTAACCGAATGATTTCTCAAACTAGTGAACGAACAAATCAAATTCAAGTTGCTTTGGACCAGTATAATAATAAATTGATATAGGTGTAAAATATACACATATATAATAATAAGTATTCAAATATCACAATAGGCATTAAGAATTTCATTCATTGAATTAGTTGCGTAAAAATACAAAAAAGTTGTCTCAGGATTTCAATTGATATATTAATTGAATGAAGTGCCTATATTAATAAACAACACAGCAAGTTATCCTTATTCTATAGACACTAGACAGTACTTGAAGTCTTGAAATGTAAACAATTATTATTATTAATTATTAACAACTTTAACAATATTTATTATTATTTTCTGTTAAGCGCACCAATTGTTAATATTTTAAGTTGGGAGTTTGGGATTTTAATAATTAATAATGTTCATAAATTAAGCTAATGATATAATTTTACACGTAATAGATTAAATGGTTTACTTTTTAATTCCGTAGATATAATTATACCATTTAGACCTTAAAGTTAAGAAGACATGCTCATTAACATTTTTAAAATAAAGTGTTTATAAATAAAGTGAAAGTTTTCGTCCGCCACGCATCCCACAAATATGCTACCTAGCAACCTAGCCACATAGGTACTTACATAAATTGCTAATAAATGAACGATTAAAATTATACGGGTAGATACTCGTATTTTAAAATTTTATAGTGTTTGGGTGTGTGAAATGTGAATAATGTGATGTGTTTATACACTTATATAATACGAATCACAAAACAGTGGTTGTACCGGTTGTGGTATATAGGGATAAAACATCAATTAATATTCAAATGCATAACATATATTATTGAAAAAATCGGAACACAGTGAGTAACCCACTTTACGCACTGGTGACTATATTAACTATAGTGCATACTATTTGTGTACCTATATATACACAATAAATAGAAATACAAAATATTTTATTCGTCCTAATTTTATAATACTTCAGACTTCAGTTGATAGTTGTATTAGTTGTAGTGAATTACGAAAATAATCGAAAACTCAATACCTATATTAGGATATACATAAACTTAATTTTAGGGATTTTAGGGTAGGCGTGCGCCGCTTTCGCCCCCTTATTTGAATCCACTCTGAATTAGGGTGATCAATAAGATTAATTAGATGATTTATATAATATCGTCTACCGAACAAGATGTTTATTGTTTATCATCTGTTTTCTGGTTTAGTTGCATTTAAATTCTATAATGCTTCTATTATGACAAGCCGAAGTTTAAAGATATTAGTATAGGTAATAAAAATAAAATGTATACCTATATATTATCATTAACAGAGGCGTAGCCAGGAATTTTTATGGGAGGGCTAAACAACAAAAATTAATAAAAGCTTTTAATAATACTTTTTTAACTCAAATATTCTATTATACATTTATACAACTATAATAACAAGAAATATATTAATTAAATACCTAATTAAAATGTGTAAGAAAATGTCTATGAATAAATTTAAATATTTTAAAACAATATAAAAAAACAGCCAATGAGGGGGGCTATAACCCCTAGGGCCTAGACCACCCTTGGCTACATCACTGATTATCATTATTAATATAAATATTTGCATACAAATATTACAAATATTAACAATGAGTTATGAGTTTATGTCGTTTATGACATATCCAAGGTGTATTGATATTTGATAGTAATTTGATTTTGATACTCTTTAGTCTTTTCTATGCCTTGGACATATCTAATATTAAAATATCCCTATTCATTATCACTGTTATCACGGTCTTCTAAGATTTATTTATTTAAGATTTATTTTTTTGGGTTATCAAATAATCAAAATATTGTTATCTGCGTTATCATTATATATATATAAAAAAAAAAACAGAAACATGCAGATTTCTGAATTACAGATTTGTTTTTAATCGTGTTAATCGTAGAACAAGTTTTTCTAATTATTTGAATTGTTGAAATTTATAAATCATAATATATAATATATCAGTAATTAATAACTATGCATACTTTTACTGAAGTGCTATTGTAATATTAAAATTAAAAAATAATTTGGTAAGTATCTAGCTAATCTTATATAATAAAACGTGAATAATAGTTCGTTCACTAAGAATTACATATTATATAATTTATTAACAATACTATAGATTTACACAAAAATAGGTGCGTTAAGATTTTTTATCTCGGTGTTCCAACATTATTTTTGTTTTTTAATTTTTGCATACTCCATTTAAAAATACCGCTGCTGGTATAGTCACTTTTGGGTTCTGATTGTTCAGTTGCCCAATAGTTACTGATTTTTCTAAAGACTCCGGCTTTTGGTTTTGCTGTTGTTGTTGTAGTTGGAATTAGTTCATTGTCAGACTCTTGATCGACTAAATAACCTTCATCGTGATAACTAGTGTTTTGATCTGCCGAAATTGATTGTTCAACGTTTTCAACATGTCCTTTTTTATTATTACCCAATGATCCAAAACCAAAACTAGTACCCAAATATTTATCATAAATTTTGTTATGTACAATTTCCTGATCTTCTTTTCCATCGCCGTTTTTTATTCTATAACCAGTCCCAAAATGAAATCCAATTCCAACATTTCCAGAAACACCAAATGAATTATGTAGTTCGGTAGAATGGTGATTTATTGTAGATTGGATTTTAGTTCTAGGATAAAGAACTTTTTCCAACAGTGATTTTGGCATCCTATTTATTTCATTTTGTTCTGGTATAGTAGTTGCTAATATGTTAATAACTGTCGTTGTTATTAATATCTGTTAAGATATAAAATAATACTACATTAATTATGTCAATAATTTAACAGTTTGTTGGAAAGATAAAGACATGGTAAAAGTATGTCTTAAGCTATACCTATTTAATTGTTTTAAAAAAACATGTTTTTTAAATTTATTAAAATTCTTTGATTTCTATAACGTATTCTATATATTTTATTACTTTATTTATGTATTGTTGTAATATTTCTTGGAAAAAATATCTATTAACATTATATGCATTGTATAAAAAAAAAATGTAGTATTATTATTAAATATTAGGTACTTCTGCATAAATTTATTTGTTTAACAAACTATATATTTATTACTACTTTGCTATACTAAATCTACAATTTTTTTTTTGGACAATTATTGTTGTATTATTTAAAATTAAAATTCCTTATTTTTCAATGTATTGTATCAATAGTATATTGTTTTTTTACAATATTTGTATTTATTATTTTTTAATTACATACACATAATAGTATACAATAACAGCATAATGTCTATAAAATATCTATTGGAACTGTTTTCTGTTATTGGTAATTAAAATTTTTTATTTACGTTTACAAAACGTATAATATACATATTTGAATCATATGTTCAGTAAAAAAACAGAATCTAAAAACTAGAACAGTATATTTTTTTCTAATAGTAATTTAAAAGGAAATATATTACCAGTTTTATCATTTAGTTTTATAAATATATATTTAAAAAAAAAAATTTCGATTTTCACATAACTTTTTGTAAAAAATGAATTCTAATCTAAAGATTTTATATAACTATTTAACTATGTACATTTTGTGTAAAAGACAGCTATCATTTTTATAAATCATAATATTTTATTGTTTCTAAAATGGATTATGGATATAATTTTAAGTTTTATTTAGATTAAAAATAATTAAGGATTTATTATTTATACTCACTAAATAAACTAATAAGATCAATCCCATTTTCAATTTTTGTACAAACGAAGATATTTGTTTTGGAAAAAAAAAACTACTGTTAGGATGATGTAGAACTACTGAACTGTATTTTAGTATAGACTATTACTAAAAAAAAGTATTAGAATATTTTAATTAAATATACACTTTCTCTATCCCTCATCGTGGTATTCTGAATGTGGGCTTTTAAAAAGTTGTATGTTATATTTTATCATGAATTAAGATGTGTATAATTAAAACCTAATTTAAAATATGTATAAACTATAAATACATAATCCATTTGCATTTTAGACTTTAAATTTATAAATACGACTATTTGAGTATAGATTAGTTAATGACTATTTATTATCATTTAAAAATTAATTAGTGATTAATGACTCTAAATGTGTTATTACTTAAAATAATAATTTATTTTCAGTTACTATACCTATTTGATATTGAAACAGAAAATGTTAACTCTTTTAGTAAACCTTCAAACTATTAATTTTAAGTAATATCAAAACATTTAAAACGTTTTAGGATACTAAAAATTAGTGTTTTAAGTGTAATTTTTATATAGTTTTTATATAGTTAATCAAAGTATTACATTTCATAAAATGTTTCATTATTAATATAGACATAAAATTGATAATTTATTATAAAATGAATTACAAAATCAAATCAACAATATTTAATTTTTTATTGGCATTTTAATTTATTTAATAATAATGATTACATTTTTTAAACAAACTATACTATTATTATAATATTAGATAATGTAATTATATTATGTTTATTAATGAATAATTTAAAATAAATCAATTTTTTATTTTAGATACAACGTTCCAAACAATGAAAAATCAATCTGATGAAAAATCTGATATAGAAACAGTTGAAGAAGTTGAACCAAAACTTAAATATGTACGCCTCACTAATGATGTTCAAACTATTTTAACCAAAGACGGTGTTAGTTATCTTGCTGCTCACCCCAAGTTTTTATGTATTGGTACTAATTGGGGTTCTATTCATTTATTGGATTTTGAAGGTAACATTGTAAATAACCGACAACTACGTCCACACACAGTAGCAGTTAATCAAATAAGTATAGACAGTCGTGGTGAATTCATTGCTACTTGTTCAGATGATGGTAATGTATTTGTTTATGGTCTCTATACAACAGAAGATTCCCAGGAGGTCTCATTAGGCCGTTGTGTTAAATCTGTCGCAATAGATCCTTTATATCACAAATCTGGCAATTATCGGCGTTTCATCACTGGAGATGATCGTCTTATGCTTCACGAGCGAACTTTTCTTGGACGTACAAAATCTGTGCTTTTGTGTGACGTTGAAGGAGTTGTGCATAATATGAGGTGGCATAATCGTTTTGTAGCATGGGCTTCGAATATAGGTCTCAGAGTATATGATATAATCTCTCGATGTTCACTAGGCCTCATTAAATGGGATAAAAGAAACAACATAATACCTAGTACTTACAGATGTAATTTGACATGGAAGGATAGTGGAACATTACTTGTTGGTTGGGTTGACACAGTAAGAATTTGTGGTGTTAAACGTCGACTACAAAGACTCAAGGACGTTCCTGAATACATAGTAGAACCACTGTCTATGTTTCGTATAGATTACTTTATTTCTGGGATAGGACCACTTAATCATAATCAATTAGTAATATTATGCTATTCAAAAGAAAAAGATGAAAACGAAAAAGCAATGAGGCCACAATTATATGTAGTTGAAGCAAAAGAATCAAAATATGTTGAATTGTGTACTGATAATTTGTCTTTACGCGATTTTAAAGATTTTGGTTGCAACGATTATGCCCTTGAAAGTTTAGTCGTGGAAAATCTATTTGTTATTGTTAGTCCAAAAGATATCGTAGTGGCAAATCCATGCGATGCAGACGACAGAATCGAATGGCTCATTGAACATAACAAATACGCCGAGGCAATGGAAATAGTAAATTCTAAAAATATAGTGTTAAATCGAAATTCCCGAATATCTGTAGGCAAAAAATTTTTAGACCATTTATTGTTCGTTGAAGAATATGTAAAGGCTGGACAGTTGACTGCCGAACTTTTTGGAAACGATAAAAAACTTTGGCAAGAAGAAATATTTAAATTTGCACAAGTACATCAACTTCGTCAAGTAAGTGCTTACATACCAAGAGGTGAAGTAACTCTAGATCCTCATATTTATGAAATGGTGTTATACGAGTACTTGAAACTGGAACCTGAAGGATTTTTAAAAATCGTAAAACAATGGTCACCATCACTGTACAATGTGTCTGCTGTTACGAATGCGTTAATTGAACATTTAATAGTGAACTCAAGTTCAGAATTGTTAGAAGCTTTGGCTATTTTATATACTCATTCCGGCAAGTTTGACAAAGCGTTAGGAGCGTACTTGAAGCTAAACCACAAGGGTATATTCCAATTGATTACTAAACAAAATCTGTACCCACTAATACACAATATGATTGAAGATCTAATGCAGTTGGACTGCGAACAGATGATCAAGATTCTTTTGGAGAAGGACACCGTGCCCGTCGATATAGCCGTGGCAAAATTACAGGACAATAGGCTCTACTTGTACATGTATTTAGACGCCCTAGAAAAGAAAGATACGAGGATGTTGGCCAGACGAAACTTGCACAAGGACTTGGTATCACTGTATGCTACATTTGCACGGGATAAGTTATTGCCACTACTGAAGCGAAGCAACAACTATTCTATCGCCTTGGCTTTAGATGAATGCAAGCGGCTCGAATACTATCCTGAAATGGTGTATTTGCTGGGTCGAATGGGCAACACCAAGGACGCGCTGAACCTGGTCATGTCTCAACTACAGGACATCGAGCAAGCCATTGAGTTCTGCAAAGATCAAAACGACGTTGACCTGTGGCACGACCTGATCGGATTGTCTTTGGACCAGCCGAAATTCCTCAAAGTGCTATTGCGAAAGATCGGCACATACGTGGATCCGCGAATTTTGATCCGCCGGATCGGAAAGCGCACGCAGATACCGGGCCTAAAGGACGCGCTTGTCAAGATGATGACCGACTATAATCTTCAAGTGTCCGTGGAAGAGGGATGCACAAAAATTGTTGTGTCCGATTGCTTCGACCTGCATGAGCGGCTGTACAACGTCCGGAGGAAAGGTTGTGGTGTAGATGAGCAGCATTTGTGCAGCGCTTGCCAAAAGTGCATCGTTGGCCAGGACACTGTGGGAAACGTATTAATATTCTGCTGTCAACATGTGTTCCACGAACAGTGCATACCCGCAGACGGGTTAGAGACAGCGTGCATAATTTGCACTGACAGTCGGACGAAACAGACGGCGTTCCAGTGAGTATCTACATATATACGGGATACGTGAGTTTATCGTTTTGTGGTACGATCTTTCGTTCGGATCTGCGGAATGTATTTTTTATTATACTAGTATCGTGGGATCTGTACTTGTGCTCTTATTCAATTATTTTATTGTACGCTTGCGTACTTCGTGGCTACCTATGTATGGTTGATAAGTTCGATGGATTTTATAATTATTGTTATACCTATTATGTATGAAGATGATTTATTTTTATTCCAAAATATTATTTTTAATTAAAATGTTTATATTACCATCATTAATATTCGTTATTATACTTTCAATAAACTAAACGTGGGTTTTGAAATATATACACTCAAAAACCATAAATATTATACAACATCAAATTGTTTTTTATATATATTACCTAGAGTATAATATGTATATTAATAACGTTATATAATTTTGTGCGCTTGAGCCATGGATAAAAAATTGGAACATATCACCTATCATGATGCGGCTACACTAGTCAGATTGGCCAAAAGTAGTTAGCAAGGTCAGCCACACTTCTATATTGAAGTTCATGTATTAGGAGAGGTAGTGAGCGTGTTTGGTTATATATTACTGCTGACTGGCCAATAGTAAACAATTCAGTGTTTGCCGAGGCCTCGTGGCAGTCGGAAAGTGATTTCTAAGTACCCGGACCGTACAATTCGTACACATTAGATTTTTGATATTGTATATGTATTTTATTTTTAACGTTTTGAGTTTCGATAATATTTTATTTATCAATATTCTTCGAAAGCTTTGAGTCGCTGTATTGAAAATATTCCATTCGTTATTCAATTTCATTATAGGTAAGTTTGACGAAAATTATTATTAAAATTTAATTGTTAACTTACGAAAATATACCTGCTTTTGTTTATTAATAACAATACATTTTAAAATATTTTGCTTAGAATTTCAATTATGTATGTATTATTTATATTACATAAATGTAAAGAGTTAAATTGCATATTTATAATGAGATGTTAACCATAGCCTATAGATATTTATAATAAGAATTTAGGTGTTAAAAACTAAAAACTTTTAACTCCTATTAATGTATTATAAAGATCAGGAAAATTAAATGGAAAACAGTTATGTCAGTAATATATTATCTAAACATAGTAAAAATGTAAAAATAAGTGTTATTAGTAATTTTTAATTCTTAAAACAATTTAGCGTATTTGTATAAAGTATAATTTAATTTAAAAATTAAAGTTAACAGATTTTAATTGTTATTATTTTCTAATATACGTATGTGTAGACACGTATAGTATGTACCTATCGCTTTTTAAGCGCAAGTGTCTATGTTTAAGATAGTTTTCTTTAAAACTCTTAAGAATACACATAAACATAATTAAAAAATATTAAAATCATTAACTTTAAATAGATATCATAGTTTTTATTTTAAATCTTGTTAGGTATTTTAGGTATCTTTTATAAACTACTGTTATATGGAGCTATACGAATTATCCGGATTTATAATAATTAAAAACTTATAAACGAAATATGCGTGTATGAATTGAATATAATTTACATTATTGCATGTTTATTGCTATAACAATATATAAGGATATTAAGTACTATAAAAACAAATTAACAGTGAGTAATGAGTTCCACAATAATTAATTTACTCGTGATCCACGAACAACGGTCAATAAAATTTATTGATTGATGAATTTATTTATTTATTCATTCATATAATTATGTGACTCGCTTCTGTAAATTCCACATTTATTCATGTAGATATACATTAAAATAAGAAGAATGGAATATAACTAAAATATTTACCTTATTATAAGTAATTAACATAGGCGCATATTATAGTGTATCGCCTGTATCAGACTGGTGTCAAACCACGGTTTAATTCAAATCAAGACTATGGTTTATTGGTAACTACATCGTAATATCTTATTAGTTAAAAAGTTATACATTTATAATTATTAACATTTTATTAGTAATTCGGGAAATAAACATAGATTTAGAATCATCAAAATTAAAACCACTTATCAAAACTGAATAAATAGTTAAAAACCATTAAGTCAAATAAATGAATTCATTAAAAGAAAATATTTTTATACCTATTAAAAATAAAACAAATCTCTTCTCGTATATAGATGATGTGTAAGTAATACCATTGATATAGATATAAGTGTATAACTATTACTAGTATTGTTTGTATACGTGTGTAACACGCATATGTTATTTGTCTTTAGTCTTGGATTAGTTTTATAAGTATATTGTGTTACCAATTAATTTCTGATTAATGATTCAGTAATACAAAGATATATCATACCTATTATTAGTTAATTATAATATGAAGTTAAGACGAGATGTTCAGCAGTATTGTAGCAAGTAGGTACAGTAGGTATAGTACAATAAATATATGTACATGTATTAATTTATTCATCAAATAGTTTGTCTTGGTTTTTATATCTTTACTTTGTAAATAATTAATGAGATTCTCCTGACTCCTGTTGTGTATACAATATAAAATATAATCGATTAGTATTGATGTTAAGCTAAAAAGTTGAGTATTACTATTTATCTTAACCCTAAAGGCCTAAATTGTTGTGCACTAGTACCTAATAACACAAAAGCAAGAACATGATTATTATCTATAATGTCTATTATACCTTCTATATAGACTTGAAATTATGTTTCATAGCCCATTTATGATATATGCACTGTATTAACATTTTAGTACATTATACAGTTAAGCAATAAATTTTACACTATTGTAAAATTGAAATTTTTTTAAACGATTGTATCTAGTATCTACCTAACTGATGTAACAGTGTTCATTTTAGACTTGCTATCTCGAGGGATATCTTAAATTTTCAAGGGGGTATGCCATAGGAATAAATAATGAAGGGAATAAAAATATTGCATACATTTTTCTCCGGGGGAGGGTATTATCCTCTCTTCACCCCCTGAAATAATCACTGTTAAGTAAGAAAAAAGACTTTATCGTATTTAGAACTTAATCTTGGAAGAATATTATGAGTTTTTATATGTATACCTACTACGCGAGTGCCTATTTGTGTTTACATAAAAGCACGTGCAATGTAATTGAGAAGTTTATACCTCATAAAACAAATCAAAAGTGTTTTTAATCAATTGAATAGTTTTAATATAGGTATTATTTTGTTAATAATTAATAACAATTAGATAGTATTGGCGAGTGGAATCAAATTGACGTATTTCACTGTTCCTAAACAGTTAATCTGATGACGTATAAAATACATTAATTACGAAATTTATTTAAATTTACTAGAAACTGGATTGCCCTACATTTCTTTGAATAATTGGATACATACTTAATTTTATCATCTTAGAGTAGTCTATACTCTATAGCCTTACTATCCACAGTATCATTCTACTACCCACTGAACACCTGTAAAACTACCTTCGTTTTCTCCATTTGTAATATTTTTATTAATACAAATTCGTGAGTTAATTTCATAATACTTATATATTAAATTATGATAATTGCTTAATACATATTTGATTTTTATATAAACAATTATTCATATAGGTATTCAATTCAAACTATATTTAATATTTATATTATAATATAATGTAGTTGTTGACAAAATAATTTCGTCTATAACATTTACTTTGTATTTTTTAGGAACGATATATCATAATTTTTAATATACATATCTCAATGGTTATATGTTTTTGTTGTACTGCCGCATTATATTATTCAAGTTGAATATCAATAACGTATAGACACGAAAAAACATCAGAAACAACAAGGGAATCGTCTGAAACGACGCGGAGGTGTCGAGGTCGGCTCCATGACCTTTAGATAGCTATTATAGTAGTGTGTGTGTGTGTATGCTATCATTACTATCCCATACGTTTTTATCTATTCGACTGTTGCATGTGTATGATATGATACCAAACCTTAAACCTTGAAATTATGTTGATATCGAACACATAGGTTAAAATACTTATATAACATTATTATTATGTCAAATTGCTTTATTCTCTTTTTTTTAAGTTTTATAATATTTCAATAAATAACGTGTGAAACTTTATTAAAAAAAGTTATTTTTATAATAACTATTTTTTATTTTTTTTGTTTATGAATCAAATATCTTATAGTTACCTACTATATAGTTCGGAATAATATGTACCTAATGTATAGTAGATACAAATACACCATTATAGAAATAGTTATAGTTTTGGAGTAGGATATTATTAAATATTGTGTAAACGTATAACCGAGTATATCATAAAATTTCTTACTCGTCTTGTCTTCAGAAATATTGTCACAATTCAATTTTATAATAGATATTTAGTATTTACTCAAGAATCGAAATTGAGCGAGTTCTACTTAGACTGTGTAAACGCGTTTTGTCTATGTTGTGTGTAAGACGGAGACAACAAATGCGGGTATGACGTCCTCTTAATAAAATGAATAAAATGCTTGTACGATGTACCTATACGTAGAAATATAAAAAAATCATACATTGGGTAACTATTTTAAACATAATTTTTTTATATAATTCATACATTTTCACTCGATAAAAATTTGTTAATGATGTTCATAAATCATAATGAACTACTATCTACGGTAGCCGTTTAGGAATTTATCTGTTCGTTAAATCTTTTTTGATTGAAGCTGTTTGGAAATAAGCAAACAATAGACGGGAGCTGTTTGGGATCCGCCAACTTATATTTAAATGATAAATAACTATATATTATTATGTTAATTATTTTGTTATAATTTAAAAACAATATTTGTGGGAACTTAAAATTTTATGTATTTTATATTATTATGAACTTATTTATACTGTTTTACAGTATTTACAGTTAGATAATATTAATTTTTTTCACTTTGATATAATACGGTACAAATTTAAAATAATTAAATATTAATAGTGAATAAATGCATGCAATATTTTCTAAAATTTATCATAAAAATATATCATGAAATGTATTTAGTAAGCTCACAATACATCACTAATCAGAATTGTTTTTCATCACATACAATGGGTTCTAATTGAATTTGAAATTAGCAAAATCCATTATAGTGATTTTTCAACAAGTTTGATTCGACACCTAGCTGTGTACAGCAAAGCGGTAACCACCTTTTTTAGTAGGTCATATTTTTTATTAGTACCTACATTCTAGTGATTAATAAATCTTTGGATATTTAGTTGCAGCAGTCACGTAGCCATAAAGCTTCCTCAAGCTATCAGATGTTTTTTAAAAATTAGTTATTAATTCTTCAGGCAGCCATAGTATAATTTATTCTAGTTTCTTAAATTTTTAGTTTTCACGAGTATTAAAATAAAACTACTACATAATATGTAGGTACATAGGATGTCCTGTGATGTTTTACCCATTGCGATATCTTCTGAAATAATAGAAACATCAATGTAGTATTTCATATTTTAATAATTATTATTAAATTTAATGTTTTGGTAGAATGTTTTAAAAATATTATTTTCAAAACAATTGAAGGTAGCCATTTTGTGGAGTTTATTTTTCTGAAAATGTTGACGTTTCAACATTTTATTTTCATTAATTTCATGATTATATATAATATACTTTCTTGTTTCAAGAAAAATTGTGAATTAATTATACCATTAATATCAAACATTTGGCTGCGGCTCTTGTGGATGGCAAGTATATATTTTCAGTTTGTCTCACAATACTATTCTCAAAACTAAAAAACAGTTAAACCATCACGATGTTAGTAAAAATAAAATGGTAGACGTCAATATTTTCAGAAAAATAAAATACGAAATATCTTATTTTAAAATAAATAAAAAATAATTGTTTAAACTTTTTTACCAAAACTTTTATTTAATTAAAATACAAAACACTCGTAGTCCGTATTTCTGTAAGTCTTATGAAAAAAAAACAGAATTATGATATATCCATTATTTAATATCTTCAAAGGACACTGTTTGTAGTCTGTATAATGTTTGTTGTCATTTAGGTAAATTGTATGGTCGTATATAGCTGATACCGTATAGGTATTCTGGGTATTCATATTCATAATAAATTACGGAAATCCTTGAAAAATTAATCGTATAAACAAATTTATTGTCTATTGTTCTAAATGAATAGTTAAACTAATAAATATTTAATATCAATTAAATAGATATTATATCGAAAAAATATAATGCTTATTATATTTATTATTTATTAATTATTTATTGCATACGTTTCGTTCAGTGGCGTATTTAGGAATTTTTCATGGGGAGGGTCCAGAAAATTGTCATAATACAGATTTGTGGGGGGCAAGCCCCCCACACCCCCTCAATTCTCTTTATTAAATAAATTTACCATATTACTATGTAGAAATTCAATTTATTACAATGAATTAACATAAATCTATTTTGATATTAATTATTTATTTTTAATCATATAAAACAATATTTATATTACAAATTCCAATTTTCTAGGACTTAATGCCATCAACATAATATGTTATATTATAGAATAATTCTTTTTTTTAATATTCACTAAATGTTGAAAGAATCAACCATAACAAAATAAAAAGGAACTACAAAGTGATATATAATATTTTATTTGGTCTTGTAATATTATTCTGTTAAATTCAGGTTTTAGGTTTATTATGGCATAATTATTTTAAACTATGATCACAATAAAATTAAAAATTATTAAACATATTTTATATATATATAACGTAATTTAAAAGGTTATGTTAAATCCACTTTGTCATCCATCAAACCCAAATTTAGTCTTGTAATAGCTTGCAATTATTCTAAATATGTTGTTCAATTTTTCCTATGATAGTAAGACTTTGTTTCTACTTATTTACTCATACAAACTATAAAATCATTCATATATTGATATATTTTAAATGAAACAAAAATCTAATCCATCAAAAATTTGATAATACATAAATATGGTTAAAAATAACATTTTCCTTTAAAAACTAAGTTTTATATTCTAAAGTTAATCTCTTATAGCTATAGTATACTTAATAGGTATCTATTAAAATCAAAATATGTCAACATATATTATCGACATTTCAAAAAAAAATTTTCAGAAAAATTGAAAATTCCAGTTGTCTATAAATAGCTCAAAAAAAGTCAAAATATTTTGAAAATTAAATCTTGTAAAGAAAATGCTAATCTAAATAACTGGTAAAATTTTCAAGTATCTACGACTTATACTTTTTGAATAATAACAAATATTTAAAACCGTTTGGAATAAATCGTTATCGTTACGCTTTTTCCTAAAAATTTACGTCAAACGCGCTTCAAATTTTTCCTGTAATGATGCTTCGAGTTTTCTCTATAGATACTTGAAGGAAAACTTAATGTTGTATTTTTAATCCTTAGTTATTAACACAGAAAATTTTATGATTTTTTAAATTCAAAATTACTTGTAAATTTTCGCGTTTTCGACAGATTTCGTAAAAAATTGAATTATAAACGCTTATAAAAAAAATTGTGACTTACAATTTTAATTTTTTTTTAACTGCAATTAGAACAACTCATAAGGAATCTTGTATTAAATTTTCAAGTATTTTTGGTCATCCAACATTTTTTTATCGACACTTCCAAAAAAAATTCTCATAAAAATCTAAAATTTCTGTTGTCTATAAATAACTCAAAAAGAGTCAACAATTTTTGAAAATTTAACTGTATGTAGGTAACACTAATATAAATATTTGGTGAAAATTTCAAGTATTTATAGTGATTATTTTTTGAATTACAATCATATAAAAAAATCGATTTTGTCTAAAACTAGTTTTGCATAAAAATTCCTGTTTTTCTGTTACTTTTTTAGAGGTTTTCCTGATGCTTTTGAAAACTATTGGAAATTTTTTACTTTAGACCCTTAAAGTACCAACTAAATTTAATTTCCTATCAGAAACAGGGCTTACTTTTAAAAATCGAAGCACTTTTACTGCTTCAAAATGTGGTGACAGACAAAAAAAAATAAATAAAATAAAATAATACACACATCATTGTAAAATCAATACATTCATCACTCTGTTCAGAATCTAAAACACACATCATTGTAAAATCAATACATTCATCACTCTGTTCAGAATCTTAAACACACATCATTGTAAAATCAATTCATTCATTACTCTGTTCAGAATCTAAAAAGCAAATAAGAAGTAAATTTATTTTTAAAAAGCAAAAAAAAGCATGAACAAAAATTAACACGAATTAGCTATAAATATGAATAAAAAAAAAAATTGAAAAATTAACTTAATTTAAAAAAGAATTAACTACCGTGTATTTTCCTAGATTTGCAGTAGTGAAACGGCTCTATTGTCTGACAGAAACTATCGACTTGTTGTAGGCTGTCTGTAGGTCGATAATCTATACGTCTATACATTCCTAATCTCGACTTATCAAGCCGATAACGAAAACAATAATATCCAATACAACCATTTAGTCCGTATTCCGGATTTTTACATTTCTTATTAATTAATTTGTTTTTATTACTTTACCATAATAAACATATACAAATTCTATAGCTGGATTCTGGAATAACTGAAAAAAAACAAAAATAAATTAGTTATCTTTTTTAATAAGTCTAAATATTTTTTATCAATGCCAAAAAATAATCCAGTATTTAAATTTTGAGATTCTATCTTCCGTAATCCATACTATTGTAATAATAATAAAATAAAAAAAACTAAGTAAATTTTTTAAAATGTGATTTGATAACTATAAAAAATGATTATTTAAGTAATAAAATAATATGTTTCAAGTTACTATGATAAATACTTATTTATAGCCATAAAAAACCTAAAATCGTATAATATAATATAAAATGTTAATCGTGTACCTACATACAATTTTGAAAAATTAAACTTCAAATGCTCATATAAAATATATTTGTAGAATTATACGTAACGTCAGATTTTCGTTTTGATCCCTTCGTAAACACCGGATAGTATAAATTCAAAAATATTATGTGTATTATTGTAAAGTAGTAAATACTAAATACATAAGGTAGTATCAGTAGTATTATATGAAAAATAAAACATATTTATTTTTAAAGCTGGTAGGTATGTATAATACGAGTAGTAGCCTACAGTGGGTACTTATAATACTCATTTATTCAAACAATATTGTAATAGGTACCTGTCCTGTATAATGTTGTAATGGTAAAAGTGGATAATAATTTTTAATTTTTTTTAAGGTTATAAGTATTAACTAATTATATTATTAATTATTATATCATCAATACTTTGGAGTTTTGCACGTATTCAATAATTTATATTGATAAAAAAAAATATTTTGTATTTTCTTACTATCACAAAATAATATTTTCAATATTTAACACACTGTATCAGCTGCAAACAACAGGCATGCCATAGCTATTTTAGTATACCTTGGTATACGTGCGGTGAGAAAGTCTCACTGGTGATTAGTATTCATTCGAACGCAGTACGTAACCGCGAATACTGGGATTTCACGAAAACTTTTCAGGCAATTTCTATTGAATTTAATATAGTGTGTGTTATGTTTCAAACGGAACAATTTTGTTTAATATCAATCGTTGCAGGATACACTGAGAACTTTTTAGTATAATTTGAATAAATAAAATGAATAAAAAATGAAAATAATATATGGTATGCATAAAATAAATTATAATCAACATATTATAAAGGTTAGTTTTATTTAATTTTTATTCGTATAGTAAATTTATAATTACCATAGTAAGACCTCAATAAAAAAATGGTTCCTCCGTTATATTCAGTCATTTAAAAGTTTAAACTCCTATGTATGCAATATTTTGTTTTGGGTCATTAATTATGTTCATAATAAAAATGGGTATAAGCACCAACTTCACTATTTAATCATTTAAGTAGGCAACTAAAAAATTTGATACAATGAAACCCAACTGGCAAGCCGCAAATAAAGAAACTTTGACCAAATATTTATAATGTATTACCTACCTTTTTGTTATGACCAAAAACTTTGTAGAAAAAATCATAATAAGAGTATCACTAGTAAATTGGATATTTTAATTATGATTTTGTTTCTTTAATTTATATATAATATAATTCATAGAAAAAAATTGTGACTATTGTGAAAGTATGTAGTATTACTTATTAGATTATTATATCTGATGTAGGAATAACCTAAAAAGTAAAAAGTAAAAACTGACCAAAACAGCGGTGTGTTTATCGATCTTTGAGCGTTACTTCTAGTAGCAAATTGAATTTATTTGGTATCTTTCATGAAGTAAAAAAAAAAAAAAATCGATACTTACTTGAAACCAGTTATTTACAAAATCGTTTTTATATCTTAGTGGAAATAAATAAAATAAAACGACGGTAGAAATTTGAGATTTTTACTAAATATTCTATTATATTTTATTCGATAGACATGAGTACATGACATAATAATATACAAAATATTTTGACTCTATTTTAATACTAATTTCTAATAAGTATAAGTAATTATTGATATTTTAAATTTTTACTTGGTAAATTATTTTTTTTAAATATTAGTATGATAAAATCTTTATTTTTTTATGTTAAAAACTTAATTCAAGATTATTCATAATAAGTTCATACAAAGTTCATTTTTATAAAACCACGAATATTTTCAAATTATTTTCTAGTTAAAAATTCATTAAATTTTAACTCTAAATTTTTCATAAAAATTACTTAAAAATATTTAGTTGATTATTAAAAATTGACCGATGATATAAAAACAGGTTACTTTATTATTTCTTAAATTGTTTTATGATATTTTAATCTGGGCATGCTTGGCTTATTTAGTTACATATATAGTACCTATAATATATTACTATATGTAACTGACAAATCTAAAAAATTAAAATAGCTAATTGTAAAAGATACACTTAAAATATTTCTCATTATTTTATATTAAGTATTAATGTAATTATATAATACTTGTTTAAAGTTATACCGTGTCAATTAAAAAGTAAATTGGGTCAAATAATTTCTAAATGAATATTTTTTGGTGAAAATTAGTGGCTAGATTGTTTGAATAGTTCTTTCAAAATATAGACAGTGAAATGTCTGAAATCAAACTTAGTTTAAAATCTCATCAGATATTAATTTACCTACCGTCATGGCTTTTTAGTTGATAGAGTTATGGTTACAGTTACGTCATCCAAAATAGAAATTCGTGCAATGATCAGATTTTTATTATTAAAAATTGTAAACCAGTACATATACATAGAGGTATATGTAACTGGTGTTCTCACGTCGGTTCATAATTTACAACCAGAATAAACGAAAAAATTAATGAAATGGAAACACTTTCTTACGAAAAAAAGCCAGTCATGGCATATTCTAGAACAACTGGCGCTTTTTTTTGAAAGTGAAGTTATTGTTTATTCAGAATTTATGTGAAAAGGAATAATGATCAACTCGGCCGCCTTCTATGAAACCCCTAAGAAACTGAAAAAAGCCATAAAGGACTGACAACCATGGAAACTGTCAAAACGAATTTATTGTGCTTCTCTGCAATGACAACGTAACTCCAAATTCAGAGAATATTACAAAGGAACTTATCCAGAATCTAAACGGGAAGTTGGGAAACACCCTCCCTATAATTCTGATTTCTTACTTTGTGATTTTCATGTGTTTAGTCCAGTGAAAATGAACTAGTAAATGAGTGATACCATTCAAACGAAGAAGTGAAAAAGACCTCAAGTAACTGGTATTTACAAACTGAACGGGAGTGATTTGAACAAAGCATTTCCAATATCGTTGAGATATATAAAGTGTAGAAATATGTTTGATGATCATGTCGAAAAATAGCTTAAAAAAGTGCTTTTCAATAAAATAATTTGTTTTAAATAAGATTTTTTATTATTTTTATTATAACTTAATGCAACTTACTTTTTGGTTGACCTCGTGTTTTCCTACCTATTATGAATTGTCTTGATTTTTAATGCCTTACAAGTTGCATATTATATTTTCTCATCAATAATCGTTACAGATTTTTAAATCTCATCAAATAAATTATTTGCTTTATTATACTTATTAAGTAGAAACCTGATCTAAAGGGGGGGGGAAACCATCACTATTTATATAGGTTATAGCCTTATAGCCCTTATAGCCTATAATAGGTAGCTTTGCTTATACCGACGTAATTGCATTAATATTTATATTATATTTACTTATTATAATTAGGTACATCGTACATGTATAAACAATAGAATATATTAAGTCAATTTTATTTTATCATAAAAATATTTAAAGTTTTATTTTAAATGTACCTATATATGTTATTTACTTATGACGTAAATGAATCGTGCCTTGGCTTGTAAATAAAATGTTGATGGTCTGAAAACATATCGATATGACCACGTGAATGCTTAATGAGTAGAAGCCATTGAGCAAAGGAATAAATAATAAAATAAATCGATTCTTTATTTTTTATTTTAGTCACGTTTTATTACTTTTATTAAATTACCACTTTATGTGAATAATACGAACTCGTAAATTTATTATAAAACGTTTGAAATCTTATTTTTATATCCATGTTTATTAGAAGTATAATATGGAAAATAATATAGAAATAATATTGGACGGAATATGATTTTGGTTCTAATAAATATAAAAGTATAAATTTTTTAGTTATCTCAGTAGCTACAACTCGTAGAATATAAAAAACTTGTTTTGGACAAAATTATATTAAGTTGTTTATAAATAAATAATCAGTAAGTATCAGCTAATTAATATTTAGGACGAGTCTTTATACCTGTACATAATAGCTACTTTCACATTATCTTTTTTTCATATGCAACAAATAGTGTAGCAAAAACCCGGTCATAAAATTATATTTATACGTGTTAAAGAATATTAATAAATAACTATTAAGATCAATTCAAATCAATTAATATTAAATTAAATCTTATTTTAAATTCTGAGAGGAGCAATGAATGTATTGATTTTACAATGTTGTGTGTTTTTTTATTTTATTTTTTTTTTTGTGTCTGTGTACACGAGAACGTGTCGAAATAATGCTTCAATTTCAAACTTTGGGGGTGGTTTCCTATAGAAAAATGAATCTAGTTGGTGCATTGGGGAAGTCATTTTTTGAATTTCTCAATAGTTTTCATAAGCGACGCTAAAACCAAAAAAAA
>VUJU01001677.1:0-50864 GCA_009835225.1 Aphis craccivora
CGATTTGGTCGAAAACTATTTTTTTTTAATCATTTTTTTTTTTGTATTTCTCTTTTTTTTTGAAAACTGTTGGAAAATGTTAACTTTAGACCTGTATAATGCACCAAAGATATTCACTTTTACATCGGAAACCACCCTCAAAGTTTGAAATTTAAGCATTATTTCGACACGTTCTCGTGTACACAGACACAAAAAAAAAAAAAAAAAAACACAACATTGTAAAATCAATACATTCATTGCTCCGCTCATAATTTAAAAATGATAATTTTAATGCTATAAGTTAATAAATGCTAAAAAAGGAGACAAGATATTAATAATTACATATAATTTAATTATGTAAAAAAACTTTCCTTCTTCTTTTTAAGGTACAAAATAGATTCTATTTTCAATCAATAACCATTCAAAGTTGAAGCTTTTACTACCAGAAAATAACAGACAAGAAATATAAAATAAATAAAAAGAGATTACCTACTTAAAATCAATAGGTATATTCATAGATCTATTCAGAGTATAAAAAAATATCATAATTTAAATAAAATATTGCATAAATATTACATAGAATACTGAGTGATATAATATTATTTACTTCTATGATATTAATTATATTCGTTTATAATTATTATTATTGATGACCGATTATAATTTTATCAATTAATTAGTAAAATGTAATCTAAACATAAAATGTTCAAAAAATAGTAATATATTAACAATTTTAAACTAATTCATTTTTTTAGATAATGTGTGCTAGATTTACATTCTGAGAAATGTAGAGAATATTTTAATCATAATATTTGATAATTAAAAAGTATTAATGCATCGGACTCGTTCTGAAAATAAATAATGGTTTTTTAATTAAAATTATTTACCAATATCTACTTATGTTTGAGTTAAACAATCGTATAAGAAAAAAAAATATTACAGATTAGGATGATAGTTTTTAATGGTCGGTTTGATTTAATTAATAATAATATATTAACGAGAAAGGAGATTAAAATGTAATTTGCTTTCATCCTAGACAACTAAAAAAATAAACAAAATGGCAAAACAGTTGAATATATTATTATTACGATTTACGAGTATGTGATTATACAAGTTAGTTATACTAGGTTATGGTAGAATATCATTATAAAAACTAAATGTACAATTATTCATAATGAAGTCTATCATTAATATAATATAATATTATATTAAATACCTAAATTTATTTAGTTTGTTTTTTGTGTGGAAAAAGCTCAAAGAAATACCATTTGGCATTTTTTGAAATTAATTATGTTGTAAAATGTCTATTTTTTTTACCATGACCGATTCATTCCGACCGTTAAAATAAATACAAATAATTGTGTATTTTTTGAAGTGATGAAATATGAAAGATCGATTAAGTTATTAAGTTTTTCAAAAATCATTAACGTATTAAAACCTACCAATAACAATTTAATAAATTTAAATATTTTTGTTTTTATGATGGTAATAGTTTAAATTAATTTATACAAATCATTAGAAATTTCTTAAATATTATTTATTAAATTTCTTTCGTTTGAAAATCATAGTTTTTTATCTAAAAAATATATTATTATTAATTTTATTATTTTGTCCATGCTCTGTAATTCTGGATCAATGGTATATTATCATTAAATTAATAATTTGTATGTATATATTCATTTAAGTTTATATAAGTTTTTATTACTTTTACATATTCTACAACAATTTTGTTTTCAATAGAAATCTTAACAAATATAAATAAGAAGTGTTATCATTTCCAATAAGACGAAGTAATTATAATCACGAGTGCCCGTAAAAATATCCTTTTCACTAAAAATTATTCTTTCTATGACTTGGAAATATAATATAAATATTGAGTGATTCTTTTATCGAACAACACTCATTATACAGAATATACATTGAACTAAATTACTCTCAATTCAAAAATATACGTTAATTTTAAAACTGTTGTTATATTTTGACTAGAAATCGTGTAAAAAAAATTTTACAAAAAAGGTTTATACATTCTTATAATAAGTATTTTTTGACAAAAGAATACAAATAGAATATATTATATATATTACATACAGGTGGATTATTAATATACTATCAACATAATAATATGTGTATGATTATTAAATTATGTGTTAATTTTAATTTTGATTTATTGATTCATTTAGAATTACAGACATTATAATAATATACACATTAAATTATGATATGCAACTATCATAATAAAATTAATAACGGATAAGTCTTAGTTAGATGAAACTGTGAATAATTTCTTTATTATATATTATGTAGATGACTTATGTGCCTTTTACCGTTGCAATACCTTTGTCAAATCTTCGAAATACAAGTAATGTGAACCGGGGGTAACGAGGCTTGCGAATATACTCATATAGAATTCTATAGAATAGTAGTTTTTCTTTTTTTTACTTTTTCTTGCACTATACAACACGATACGCACTCATGAGCACACGAATAGCAAGGCGAAAACGGTTTTATGGAAAATCGAACAGTACAGTCATTGTAAAGAAAAAAGCTAGTGTTAACCGTGTTTTCCTCAGACTGACAGATGACTTGGACATTACCGCAGTTAAGCGCTGCGATTATACAATGTTGGTACCATTAAAATATTGTCCGTCAACCAGTCTTAAATAAATCTTTGAGAATCAATCAACTTGTTGGATATGCTCGTCGGAAGCCACTACACTACTATTTTTCTTATTTTAATATAACTTTTTATAATTATAAATTATTAAATTATATATATTTATTAATATAATATATATATATAAATAATTTTTATTAATTATAAAATTCACTATTAGACTATAGTGAGCTACAACTCTGAAATACAATCTCAATTTAAGTTCTCATGATTCTATGCCGATGTAGAGTTAAACATATTTAACTTATGTATAAGTAATGTTTTACTAACATTTGATTAATTACATATTGAATATAATTATATATACAGCATAATATGATGTAATGTGCGATCCCAGATTTAAAGTCAAAAACAAATTATAAAAACTCATCATTAACAAAAAGGAAAAATATCTTAAGTTTTTTTACTACTATATATTATGTTAAATCGGTCGCAAAAAATATATCTGCATTTATCATTTTAAAATCTATATAGTGTGTTAGGTGATCGCACCCCTCAAGATCTAAAATTTAATGATTTGTTGTAATTTATTTTTTTCTCCATTAATAATTCTTTAAAATATAATTTTTTATTTGTTTCTCTGGAAACATTCACAAAATGAATACGAATTAATTTACATACATATAATTACAAGTATAATATACTAATTTAATTATACAAAATAAATTTAAGGGTTTTTATTATTTTATACTACCTAAAAACAAATTAACATTCAATTATTTGTCTAGTTTTTAACAAAAGTATTAAAGTTAGAGTAATATTTTATATTTTTTGAATATTATGACAAACAAATATTTTAATTGTTATTAAATGCATAATGTGCTATGGTGTATGAAAAATACTGAAGGGTCCTCCAATAATAATGAAATCAATTTTGTTATAAAAAAAAAAAATAATAATAATAATACCGAATGGTAAATGTTATAATACAAATACACAAATATACAAATACGATTTACCATTATTGAAGGACCAATGAAGAAAATGTAATACAAATATTTGAGTTTGGGAAATACCCGTTTGCTGTATCATATTTTTGAATAAAATTATAAAATATAGATAAAATCAATACGGTATTAATTATTATCATTGTCAAATAATAATATAATAATAATAATATGTATTATATCATTTTGGTGTACATGTACACATTCATTTTTATTTTATTCAATTAAAACATTAAAAATATTGTACTATTATTATTGACGCGTGTTTGAAACACTAGGTACACACAAATAGACGACATAATATTATTGAACAACTCGATTATACCATCATTTTATGACTATTTAATGCGTTTATGGATCAAACACTACATCAAACATTGTTTGCGTACACCAACTCATATATAGTAGCAGCGGAATAACACTACGCGGTACCAATGAAGACGAGATTAATCCAGAACCAGGAGTCGGTATTGTTATATAGTTTCCATTAAATTAGGATTATGCGATCGGGGTTGTCCTGAGCCGCTCTTGGATTGGGGTCATAGAGGTGATGAAACGTAGTGGTGTAATAATAATAATAAATATATTCATCTGGCGGTGCACCGAGGTCGCTGGGGCCATTAAAACGTGGATATATGCAATATTTCCTAAAACCGGGGATAATCCAGGAACAGTAAATCTTCGGGGACCTGAACTCTAACGCTTAGGCGCAATAAATTTGGGCAATTACAGTGTCCGCCTGCAAACGGCGAGCACAAATCTAAACGGCAAACGCATCCAGGATAAATACAAGCCAAAGAAAAACGAAAATAAGTAGAATGAGTGGCAATGTTTGTGGCGGTTTGGTGTTTTTATTGTCGGACGAGGGGTGGGGGGAGAAAAATAGTAAAACGAAAACAGACGGTCGGTTTTCAGAGATAAAGGAAATCGCCCGGAGGTGTTATAGTAGTCCTCCACCTGAAGGGCTACACTCTCATCCCCTCCGCGTAAAAACGTCTTCTTTACCATCAATTACAATTCACATTCTACAAACTTAATTCCAGAATTTCACTGGTATTAGCGTTCGATTGCTTTTAAAATAAATGAATTGTAATTCATCTAGTTATTTTTTTTGTATTTTAATAATGCCATTTTTTAAAAGGATTCAAAAATACAATTTTTATTACTTATTTTAATATAACGTATGAAAAAAAAAAACAAAAAACAAAAAACAAAAATAAAAACAACTTTGTGTTTAGATACATAATTTTAAGAATTTTTAGCGAATTCGGTTTTCATTAGGTTATTACATAGTTGTTTGTATAAACCGAATTGAATATTAGTATTAAAGCATTTTAAAACATTTCGTTTTATAACAACTAAAATTATACATTAAAATTGCCTACTTATGACTACAATATAATATATTTATATATTAGTATATTATATGTAACACCGAATTGTCTCATAATAAATGTAAAAACACTATATTCCAGTGTTGTGATTATGTCCCTTGATAATAACATTTTGACATTAATATGTCTAGGAGAGTGGCAACTAAAATAACACCTAAAATTCAGTATACGTTTTTGAAAACTTATTTAAGATAAATTAATTCAAGTATACATTTGTGGTTTAATATTTTGACGAATTTGTCAAATATATCATTATTATTATTATCAAAATTAATTTATACTACCGTTGACTTTACAGCCTTATGTAATTGACATGAGTAAATGTAGAGTGAAATTAAAAAAAGGTACCACTAGCATCATTAGTGTGCTGCAGTTAGAAATACGTGACTTATATTAAATACACTTTGACAACCACATTGTAACAGGCCAACAAGCAATTGCATCGTTTGAAATATAAGCTTAGCACTGAATTTGGTGTAGTACAGTGGTGTACCGATGAGGGGAGGGGTTTAACCCCCTCCCATAAGTACAACATGTATAATGATTTATTTTATGGAATATTACATTAATAACATTTTTTATACATACCTATACAAATGGTAACCCCCACCCATAAACGAATTCTGAGTAAGCTACTGATGTTGTATGATGCTGTAAAGTAGTTTTTATTCTATTACTTAAAGATATCAAATAAATTGTAAATACGTAAAAATAATTAATTTATACATTTTATCAGATATTATAGATACAACTATAAAACTAAGTGATCTATTTGACGTAAGCATTCATTATTTAAAAAAATATTTATTTGTTTTTCATACATTTTTTTAGCTTTGTTGTTTTTTATATCTTTAACTTTTAAACCATAACATGCATATTTAATAATAATAATAAAAGTATAGATTTTCTTATTTTTTTGTAACAGAACAATAATGATATGGATAATTAAATCTTTCATCAAAAAAAAAAAAAGAAATTATTAAATTAACATATTTTAATGTCAATTATGATTTTAAAAATATTTTGAGCTTTTTTTTTTTATAGATAATGACATATTGGAAATTTTGGATAATTTTAGTCATCTTTTCATAAATATTAATAAAAACAATTTTTTGGTCAACAAGTTTTAAAATTTAATACATTGTTTTATTATAGTCATTTCAAAATATTAATGATACTATTGATATACAATTTTTTATTGTACAGATTTTAAATTCAAATTTAGACAAAATTCGTTATGTATGAGTATAAAGAATAAAGATTTTAGGTATCTGGATATGTTTCCAAATATTATTATAAATGATAATTTAAAACTTTTGCGTATATTATTATACTTTATATACACGATGATATTTAAGTTATTACATTACAAATTTATATTACTTTTATAGTTTTATGTTATTAATTCTTTTATAGTCTATACCGCATCATAATAGATACTTATTTATTAATATAAATATATGCATTATATGGTAATAGACTGATCCACTGTATTTTTTTGTTTGCAATGATTCATTATTATCCATAATTACATTAAAATATAATGTATTATTCAGTATCTTACTCAATTATGAGACATACTACTCCACTATTACTTTACAATGAAACGGATACCTATTTTCTCCATTTTCTATCACTTGTTAAGAATTTATAGATGACGGAATCGATGATGTTTATGTCATACTTGGAAAATTTCGCACAAAATATGGAAACGTTAAGTACAAGCGTATATATTATTTACAAAGCCAGTAGTCGACTATCACGAATAACGAAGTATATAATCAACTCTACATTTATAATATAATATATAATTTTAAATTGAGCCCTATTATTAAGAGTTTAATAACATATATCTTACATACAAATCACAAACCATTTTACAACCATATACATAAAAATATTCATCTCGTACCTTATCACTACTCCTATGTTCTTTAATGCAACTCTCAAAAATAGAGTTACTCAGATGATTAGTTAACTATATTATTTTAGTACTAACTATATGCATATAAAAATGTATCATATTATCATTATATTATAATTGAGTATAAATAAAAATAATAGTTAACGCTCTATTTAATTCAATTTTTATGTAAATTATAATTATATTAAAATTATGTCATGAGCACATTGCTTAAAATTCAAATTTGAAACAAAATTTCAGTAGTATTTATATTTTAAATCCTGTTGGAGTTAAAACCCATTTACTTTTTCTAGTTATAATAAATGATTGCATATGATTTTTGGTACTCCACAATTTAATTATCTTGAACTATAAACATAAGTAGGTAGTTTATTCTTATCGATTTAAGGTTACTATCATATATGTAATCTAGTAATAACGGTCAACCGCATATCATAATATAACCCTCCGTCTTGAAACTTCATATTTAATGTGTGCGCTTATTCCCAAAAATAACGTAAATAACTTATACTTTTGTAACCCATCGAAAACTAGCGCATTTCGTGTCGCATAAACAATATCATAAAATCGCTTATAGCACAAGATTTTTCTTGAGAGAGTGTTTTTCCCCTTCTCGCCGCTATCCACGCCTGAATCCTAGTCCTCGATAGGTCCATTGTTTGTTTGACCACAATGTTTTATGAGTCTCTCGTACTTTGGCCTCAGGCCAGCTGAAAAATGTACCTAACATAAAAATCACCCTGCTCCAAACAGCATTTGACCATCATTTGACAATGATAATTTTTCATCCCTTGAACACTGGTGTATGTAAAAGTTTTCCCCGGATACAGTAATCGAGTCGTTTTACTCGTATATTTTAGGATGACCCCGACATTTCAACGAAATTACAACGATTTTTTTTTATTTTATTACATAGAACTATACACAGTTTAACAATAAATATCAGCTTGTTTTAACGTGTTTATATTTCTTGTTCAATACACGATACGTGTGTTTATAAAACATTACCATTTATATTTATATTCCACTTCTGATCATTTTTATTTTTATTTTTTTTATTTTACAACATTAACATTCATTTACTAAATCCATCATATCATAAAATATTTCTTATAAAACAAAAACTTAAATAAATACAATCCAAAGATTTTCAAGCTCGTTATTCAAAAATTGTTACGGAGCTTCAAATTATATGAACTAAATAAGTAATCGATAGACCATAAATAGCATTTTATATAATTTTCTCGACAAATATATTATGCATCTTATACTATCATCGTTATATAAACTTTAAAATTATTTTAATAATTTAAAACGAAATCTTATTTTTTTTTTAAATCTAATAAAAATATTGTATATGTTATCAAACATTACAAACAATGCATCTAAACTATAAGACGATTTGTTAGATACAAAGTGTATGTGCAAACATTTAAAAACATATTAAATAATATAAACGTAGATAAAATGTATTTAAAGGCATTTAGGTGATAATTTTCTTAGTACTTACAGCTAGATGAAAAATGATTATTCTCGTTCTACACTATTTTTTTTTATTTGTAAATATAGTGATTTAAAAAGTAACTACTATAAATTATAGCCATAAATTATTACATGATGTCATCATTAAAAAGGGCTATGCGCTCTTTAAATATTTAAACATCGCAACCTATTACATGATGGGTAAATTTTTAGTGACGTTCGGGTATTAGTTTCGAACGTTACTGAAAAATAAGTGGGTCGTTATATCCATCAGAAATAAAAAGTGTTGATGGATGACGTTCATGAAAAATGAGATAATTTGTATTTGACGATAAATCTAATGTCTTTTTTTTCTGCAACGTAACATTTTAATATCTTACTTAAAACATATTTAAAAATAAAATGTCTTTATATATAATATAAACTAAGTGTTATATCTCAACAAAGTTTTGTACAGTTCAAAATATGACATAAGTTAAAAAAATGAATACATTTTATGTTTAAATGTTGGTATAAAATAACATAATAAATGTCAAACAAATTACCAAAATGTAATTTGAGATAATATTTTACATAGAAGTATGTAAAATTATTAGGACAAAAAAAATTAACCTACTTATCGTATATTTATTTATATATAATCAATTCCTAACAATTTTGAATTTAAAATTCTATAACAATAAATAGTTATTAAATGGTTATAAATTAAAATGCGGTTTATTAACTTGAATAATATAGTCATTTATTTTGATCTGTATAATTTAAACTATTACATTGATACAAAAGGGCTATTTTAATCTTACTAACATCATGTGAATAGAATAAGGGAACGGTTTTTTTCAAATAATTACCAATAGCTAAATAAAACTTATATTATGGATTTAAAAATAGATTTATATTTGTTCGTTTTTTTATTGTCGCATAGATTTGAAATGGTTAATCTATGATCATTTAAATTTTCATCCTTAAGTTTTTTTGCACATCTCCAACTCATTCTATGGTCACATAAAGTTTCCTGGGAAATCTACAACAGTAGTAAATGTCATAAAAGTGATTTACGAGGTCCATTACACGGTATTTTCGGCAATTCCATTTTGCTCTTTTGGCCAACAATCTAACCAGACGAGTCAATTGATTATTGTTACTGGATCAAATAGCTTAAATAATGACAGTTGAAAATGTGAGTAATTTTTTTCTTATTTATATATTTGGAAATATAGATATAGATTTTAAGATATACTAAACTCTAGAAATATTTAATGAAGTTTTGGTGTTTTCGAATTTTTCAAATACAATTTAATATTGTTGATAACTAGTTGTAAAAGCACTAAATAAATATATTATAATTCTTTACCTAGAAGATAGATATTATTTTTGATTAACATGGCCTGAATTAAGTTACCGATCATAATACTAGGTGTATAATATGGTTATTATTTTATTTTTAATTAAATATAATTATGTATTATATATTATAAATTATATTGTTTTTTAAATTATACAATTTTCTTAATTTAAGTGTTTCAAGTAAGAAAAAAAAGTTATAACACTATACTATATGTATGGGTATTAAAAAATATCAAATCGTTATATGCATACATAGACTATAATCATTATATATTATATATATTTCCAATAATTCTAACTTTATTTTATTTATATTAACCACTTAATTAAGAAAGAATTAAAAATATTATAATTCTGATATGATTAACAAAATTAAAATATTTACCCATTTATCATTTTGTTTCTTGATGGATGATATTTTTGGGATTTATTATGTAATATACCTAACCTAACCTGAGGTTTGAAACATTTTTTTTCGGAGTTTTTGTTAGCTGTTTGTTTGATTTTTTTTTTAAAAAGTTCATGGCCATTAATATGTTAATGGCGTGGATTTTATTAAGTTAAATAAAATAAATCGTAATGTTTTTTGGATCAAATAACTTTAATATTCATAAAAAATAAGAATATTAATAGTAATTTCAACTATAACTTTCATTTGAACTAATTGTATTTCTTGAAAACACTAATGATTCCAATAAACTGATACACAATTTATAAAAAAATTAATATTTTTTCATCCGCGATTTTACTTTAAATATTATACTTAGTTACAATAAGTATAATATTTCAATATCTGTATAATATATAGTAATGAAAACATATCAACATTCTTCTTACAATTACCAGCATGTACATGTTGTACACTGAATACAAATTATAAAAATTAATCGGTAAACATACACTAGTATTAAAGTATTAATTTATCGTACATTTTAATGTCAAGTGTTTAAAACAAATAAATGTGTTTATTATTAACATCCTGAGTTATACGACACAACGAGAAACTAAGAGAAAGAATAAGTAAAGATTGATTGTTATACTGAAATTGAAGAGCATAATACTATAGTCACTGTCATATATAATATTAAACAAACTATAATGATTTATGAATTCGGATTGAAATGTTATATATCAACAGAAAAATGTAAAATGTAAACGAAAACATTGAAAATTTTTTAAATGTATCTCTAAGATTTATATTGACTATAGAAGTTTCCAAAGTGTAAAAAGTATGGTTTTAATAGGTAGTAGTTTTAAAATAAAACATATTCTTATTGTTCACTTTATGATTATCTTACTCTTACTTTAATGATGACGAATATTATAATTATTGTGTTTCATACTACCTACTAATTGAAGTTTGAAACCACAGTAATGCTAGAAAGCTATCTATTTTATGGAAATATCCTTATAACTATCATATCCCTATAAGTTTAGTGGTATACCACATGTGTACAGCTAAATATAATTCAAAGCACTGGTGTAATTAATATAAAACCAAAAGGTTGTTAATTAAAACGCTATTAATCGTTTTTCTTTCTTTTCAACATCTTATATTTTAGCACTTTATTAATACTATAAATAATATAATATGGAAAAAAACTGCTTTAATAATAAATAGTTACTTATAAGAATAATAAAATTGATTAATTTATGACAGTAAATGAATAATTACAAAAATATACGATAAATTTGTCAAAACGTTTAATATTAAAATGGATATAGTTAAAGTGTGGGTTCATTGCAGAACATTATATTAACTGTAAGTTATCTTATCGAATAATTAATTAGTACTCGATATTTGTCTATAAAATGAAGAATGATAAATTAATACTTCAATAATTAATCTATTAATATCATACTATTAATTATAGATCACAATATTCCTTTTAAAAATACCATAAAATTATTATATGGGTATAACAGTATTTAAATTCTAAATTTAATTTTTATATTATAATCAGTTGTAAAGAGAATATTATAAAATTGTATTGAAAAGAAAGATGAATTATATAACATTAAATTTAGTCATAGTAGTTATTTATTTATAAGTAAAATTATTTTTAGAGAAAAATTGTATAAGTTTATTTAGTATTCATGCACAATGCCATACTCAACAGTTAAAAACAGAATATTTCTTCTAAACGTATACATTTATAACTAAGTCTAATAACATAGGTTTAAATATTTTGTAAGTCATATAATATTCTTAATAAGTTTCATTGATATTCCCATTGAACATAAATAAAATATAATATGTAATATGTTGAATATTTAAATTGTTATTAATTTATATAAGCCCTATTTAGTATTAATTTATTTACCTACTATAAAACGAATGAGGGTTATTTACATTGTTGGTTTTGATCCTTTAAATACAAACTTAATAATAATTCATAATACTAAATAATGAATCAGACATGTTATATTTAAATTTGGTTATGTAGGTGGTTATAGTAAATATCTAGTTTATTTTTTATCATATGCATACATTTAATACAATTATTTGTGTTTATTTTTTTGTTAAAATTCAATGTTTTTCAGTAATTCATAAAATCCAATAAAGTATATGAACCAAATTCTGTATCAAAAACGTTCGGTGATATGAACGCATGCTCGAAATTAAATTAAATATTTTTAAAACAAATAAAAAGTAATAATTTTGCGTAATCAAATTCATGTTGAAATTATAATTATATTATTGTATGTATTAAAATAAATTACATTTTAACAATATTCCTTAAAATTAATTTTAAGCTCATTGACTGAATAATGTAAATTTAAATTTAAGTTATAGCAGGTTAAAATGCATGCGGACAAGAGATCATTAACTCATTTGAAAAAAAAATTAATTATGTAAGCAGCACGTGTGCTTAAATAATAAAAAATAAAGAGTGTTAAAGGATCAAACCACTCTTCTGTATACATCAGCTTAAAAATGTATTTATTATTTTTTTTTTTTTTGTTATTTACAAAAAGATTAATTAATTTAAAAAAATGTATGTGAAAAGTACACAACATTTAACTTAGATTTGTCACGTAAGTATAAATAAAAATACAAAAATAATATAAAATAATTCAACAAATAATATGATTATATTTTTCCAAAAATATAATAAGTACATAAATTAAAAAAAAAAAAATAGTCAAGATATTACATTTAGACTGTAGAGACTAAGATACTGAGTGTTGAATGATTGTCTAACTGCATTCTACTCAAAACTGTATAAAATCTTATACAATGTACCTACCCATTATTTTAAAAGGATAAACAATCCTACTAAAAATGTTTATGAATACAACCCAAATTCCAGTATAATATCTTGTTTTATTTGTTTTATTTTAAACCAATTAATAATTGTTGGTGTATGACCATTCCGTTCATAAATCTACTGATAAGATCAACTAATGAACTTTTAAAAGTACCAATTTTACAGGATTTTAAATTTATAAATAGATCTACTTAAAACATTTGTCGTTATCCAAATCATCAAAGAAACATTAAATTCTAAATACGTCATTATAAAATTTATTCATACCTGTAGCTCAGTTTTTCAATCTAAAATTATTATTTACAGTTATTATTAATAAAATGTTAGGCATCTATTCTGTTTTATTTAATAGTGTTCTAGTATATTATTTCTTAATGCGAAATGTTGTATTAGTTCGTTGAGTTTATTTGTCTAATATAATATTCAAGACTAATTTGAATATTGTGGAGAATATGTTTTAATATTTAATATTTACTGATTTTCATTACTATTGTGATCTCTGTGGATACTTTAAAATGGATACCAATGATGACTTGTTAGTTGTTTCCTGGTAATTTATGAACCAGCTAACACAACACTTACTATTCACGTAAAAATTTTCAAATTGTAACATTTTATTATACAGTATATAAATATTAATTAAAGTATAGTTTTTAGTAAGTTGTTGATTCTTATTCTATTTTATTGTATTTTTTATTCAGTCAATAAACAATGACTTTTTTCATCACAATACATTTTTTTTTTTTTTTTGAACTTACATACAATATTTGAGTACTTCATCGGTGGTTTATAAACATATAATAATATAATCATTATAATTATTAATTAACGCAAGTAACTCCTAAGTTACTTCCAATTAATTAAAATAATTTAAAATATTATATACATTTATTATTCCATTAATTGAAATACTTTTATGATTTTATATTACCTATTAAAAATATAAATGATAATAAATATGTATACATAGAACCATAATTTATATGGTCAGGCCTACTATAAAAATTAATATATATGCATATAATATACTAATGTCATGTTCGAGATTCCTTTCTTTACTTTAACATTTTAACTAAGATTGATTAAATATGATATTATTAATCATTTCTAGAGATAATAATAATTAAGTTTTAACGTAATTATTTTTATTTTATTTTATTAAAATTTGTTGATGTGTTTCAATATTATATTTGATTACATTTAACAAACAAAGTGCGGGATTTTAAGATCGTGTTTGATATATTCAAACACGTGTTGTATTACACTTAAATCATAACATAAACAAAACTTGATCGAGACAATTATTATTTTACTATAAATCATAAAAACACTTTTACGTCACGATTGGTAGTATGCATTTTAAAATAATTGAAAATATTATGACGTATAGTTTGAATTAAAACAGATTTGAAAATAAATTAATGTTCATTCTTAGTTTCTTTGTATAATATAAGTATTTTGGATTTCTTAGACATTTTGTGATGAATTCACTACATCTCCTCTCGTTTGAGATCACACTTATGTGATCACCAATCAATGAATTCAAAAATAGTCGACTTCTAAATACTGACTATATTGATTTTCAAATAGCTATGGTGTGGATAGTCATCGCAATTTAAATCAAGAGAACAACAAATAAAAGGTTTTATTTTACTATTAAACAAGTAAATAAATAGATAATGATCAGTAAATGCAGATTGCAATTGGTTTTGTAACAAATGAATAATTTATCATTTGAAGTTAGTAGTGACAATAATTGAGATGATGATTAAAATACTATACTACCTACCATCGTGCAAAGAAGATGTTACTGGCGATTGACAATAATTCTTTTGAAATACAAAAGTAGCCGAAAAGGTATAAGAGGTTGTACTTGTTTACGATTTCGGGGTCAATCCATACGAGCTATGTCGTGTTTTACCGGCCTTCTGATGATTAAACGACCCGGCGACCGGTCATCTGGAGAGCGAAATCCCTACACATTAATTACATAGACCGAGCGAGTAACTACTATAAAAGCCTTATATTTTCAGCGATACGTTCCAACTACCGGTCCGGTCAGGAGCTAATTCGTCAACGTCTGTCCAATAACCTTTGTGGAGGGTAGGATTGGTAGAGATTCAATTATTCGTCACCACCACTCGACTCAATTGAACGTTGTATAAGACACGTGCTAAAATTCAATTTCTATTTCTTAGAAATTAACAATGTTTTTTTTTTTTTTTAGATTGAATTATCTGATGTTTTTGAATTTACTCATCTTAGTAATTCAGTTTTAAACACGTATTTTTTAGTGAGTGTCAAATTTAAAAGGTAAACAAAATGCAATAAAAAAAAAAAAAAAAATAATAAATACACAAGAATATAATACACACTAAAATGGGGAATTAAATTATGGTCTTAAAGTCTTAAACACACATACCTTTGTAACAAATTGTAATTATTATAATAAACATTTACATTGTATATGATAATAATAAATATTCTATATATAATGCATATAGTTCTTTATGTTTCCTTCGAATTGAATGTACAAAACTATAGTAACAGCACAATTAAAATATTCGTTTGTTTCTTTTATGCACACTGTAATCGAATACCTAGCTTAGAAGTTTTAACCTGAGACGCATTATCCTAAAATATTTTCATTTATAGTTGGGTTTTATAAGCTCTTCATATATTTTATAATTTAACAAACAAAAAAGATGAAAAACAAAAAAAAAATGGTTTTCTTACAAATTATTGTTATCATATATTTAACAAATGATACACATACATACATTGTATAATATTTATCTTTTTTACCTTTATAGTTTATAATACTAAATACACACTCAAATTTTTATAATTTAACTATTTAAATTGTATAATTTTGTTTGATTACTAAATAAAGTAAACCACTATTCAATATGTTTGTAATTTACTAATAGGTACTTATTGTAATTATTGTTATTTGAATTATGAATTGAATTCTATAAAAAGTTTTATTTTTTATAATATATATATATATATGTATAGGATCTATCGATCTATGGGATCCTTCTACTTCTAGTGGTAAGGATCAAATTGAAAGAGTACAACGTAAATTCCTAGACTATGCAGCATTTATTTTAAGTATCGACTAACCACTTCATGATTATTACATAATTTTAAATAAACTTGGTTTATCAAAATTAGTTGATAGAAGAAAAGTTGCTAACTTAAAATTTCTCTACCTATTAATAGACGGCTGTATTGATTCTCCTGTCTTACTTTCCATGATTAACTTTAAACTCCCTTGCTCTTCTGTCCGTCAAATTTATCCATTTTTTTATTCATAAATGCAACACCAACTATTCTGAGAACAAGCTAATCCTTAGAATGATGCGTATGGCAAATAGTGATCCATAATTTCTGTAGTATTTTTTGTATTTTGTATTATGTTATTCGCTTATTCATGTTTTTAATTTAGTAAATTAGTAATAGTCACTATTGTTATTGTTGTTATCATATTTAAAATTAAATTAGTGTTATAATATTATTTAAATTTTGCTCAGCCCGTATTGTTAATAATAAATAAATAAATATTGTAGATATGGTTGTTAATGTACTACTTAAATAAAACAGATTGGAATCTTATTATTCATTCATTTATAATGAAACTTTAATTTAAATGTTTTAAATATCTAAGTGGAATTGTACTTATTTTATAGGTTTTATAATTACTACATATTATATTTATTCTTAATTTATTATGTATTCATATCAAATATAGTAATGAGTTTAATTGTATGGATTATTAATACTTATTGGTAAGCTATGTGTGTGTATGTTTGTGTGAACATTTATAAAATTAGATTACTACCAATATAACTTATCTTGATCGGAAACATAGAAACATTATATCACCTATTGAGAATTTTCAAAGGGTGTTTTTTTTTATTTTTTTATTGCATTTAACTATTATGCTCCTACTTGTGACCAAAAAATTTTTTTCAGATTTAAAATTGTCTGTAGTTCTTTGTTTAAGGGTTGAAATGAATTAACACGTGATTCTTTCGTAATACTTTAATTGTTACATTGTATCACATAGCCCAGTGATAATATCGAAGCTACTGCGCAGTTTTCTATGAAACAATTGTAATATACAACTATATATGAGTAAATAATGGAAAAATGGTTAACCACGCGTAGAAAAACACTCGGATAAAAGATATAAATATACAAATTTTTACTCGGATCGGTGTTTCCGGGTGTACGCAGCTGCACATGTGGTACGTATTTTAGCGTTTTCGTCATTGGTAAACCATTAGACATCGGCATTTAATTTGCTAGGGTTACATTATGTAAAATGTATAATGATATTTGAGGAACGAGAGAAAAAAACCTCAATACGAATCAATGTGACTTTTCTCGTGCCCGCTTTTGTTTTTATTTTGTTTAAGTTTTTTTTTTTTTTTTTGATCGTACACACACATTTTTTTGGTTTGTTTCCGCTTCACTTCCACTCAGGTGCCGATCGACCAGTGGTGGAGTTCACAAATGTGATTTTGAAAAAAAAAATAACAACGCCAACCATAGGGTAACTTTTTTTGCCCTTGCACGATCGACGCACATCAGTATCACCTATGTTTACATATCCAAAGACAACCGAACGTCCGCCCCAAAGCAGACACAAACGATGTCGTATATGTATATAACGTACGGGGTGTGACCGGACATGGCCACACTACACTTCATTCCGACAAAACGCCATCCATCACGAATGCAATTTGTCGAAATCAAATCGACATCCGTGGTTATGCGTACACGAATAATGAATCGACGAGGCCAATATGTGTCCCGGGATAAAATATTACACACTTCCGGTGTAGTCATGGCGAGTACCTATACATTTTAATCGAACTACGAGTTGTTGAGTGAAATTACATCGGTGAAATATCACTGTTTCTAACACGTTTTAATGTTATTTAAATCAGCGAATCTAATGACGAACAATCAAAAATTAATCTATAATCCTACCCACGTGCATATATCATTAGGCAAACACTTAATGGCACGTGCATAATAGCAGCATGGGTTTAATTGTTAAAGTGTCAACTAAATCTCTAAATTATTTGGTCAAGTGATATTTAAAAAAAACAATATATATATATATATATATACATAAATTTGAATCAATAAGTGTATTAACGTATTTATATATTTTATATACGTCAATTGTAAATGATTGAATTGTTTAATAAATAAGTGTCAGACTTAAATCAAGTTCGACAATTTTATAACTTCTATTTAAATTAATTTATTAATGATACGTGTACAATCATGGTATAAAATTATCTTATTATTTATACAAATTATGTTATGACGTTATTAACTTAATTTATTAAATGTAAGTAATTTAATGATATATTTATTTTGTATATTTAATTAATAGTGATACAGAATATCAAAAAAAATTAATTGATTAATATCCATCGAATTTTCTTAGCACATATAATAATAGTCATAACAATAGAATAACCAAAGAAAAAAATATATATATTGTCAAGTTAGTTTTGAACTTTTCTATTAAAAATTCCTCACAAAAATATTATTATTAAAAAAATAATGATTTATTCGAGATGAAATAAATTTGTTTACACTTCAAAACAAATAATATTTTAAATACAATTAACGAAAAAAAGTGTACGTTTATTAGATAAATTTATTCAAAGAAAGATGTAACGCAAATCCTTAAAAATGACATAAAGCTTCTTCATCAACTTCCAATTCTTATACGATAAATAAAATATAATGATTTTAAGCTAACAATTTATTATGAATAAGAAATATATGATGCATATTAAATAATTAAAGTTGATTAATGAATATATTTTTATGCTACAACTTCAATTTCGTTATCAATTAAAATTACGTGTTATAAGTATTTGGCAATCCAACAGTAAATTCAAACATATTAAATTTACAATTTAACATGTAGAATACTAGAATAGTTCAATAATTTATGGAAATATGTTTTTGAAGTCTCTAAGAAATAATATAATATCTGCATTTATTATTTCATAATTTAATGTTAATCGATATTATTATGAATGTATTATTGATTTACAATTTCTTTATGAATAAATGTATTTACTACTTAGGTGTATTGTTATTCAAATAAAATTTTCTTTCAGTATTTTTATATGAATATATTGTGTACACAATAAAAACGTTGCTTATAAGAAAATATTATTGTTTGATCAGCAATTCAGATAATATTATTGTTAGCATCATATGTATTAAATTAAATATATAAATCTGCCGGTTCTGTGATATTTTCTGAATACATTTGATTTTAAACTGACTTTATGATATTGAATTTGGTTAATTTTATTGCTATTAGTTTATTCGGTAAAGTATTAAACAAACATCAAATGAAATAGTTTCAATTTAATATATATTAGAGATATTGATTAGTTGCAAAGAATGCCTAATTAAAAAATTCCAAATAGTATAGGATACTTGATTTGTATGATTAGAAAATTCAGTGTCTCGATAGCAAAGGTCATAAATACTGCATATAAAGCTTAGAGATAAAAACAAAATATATAGATTGTTTTGTACATATTTTCCATTTTAATCGCCATTATAAGGTAAAGTACCTATAGTTATTATACAATAAATTTATTGGTAAATCATTTTTAATTAGTTATCGTATACAAAATTCAACACTATAAATTTTATCAAACACAGATGTCATTCAACTATAACTAAACAAGTTTCTGGTATTCTAGTACTTGAATAAGAATCAAATACCTAAGTAATCAGTTATTACCCGTATATTCAATTATTATAAGTGAATAAAAATATGACCTCTGAGTATAAATCTTATAATTCGTTTAGTGATTGTATGCCAGGCAAGGCACTTTTTTGCTAAAATAAACCTTTTTTTTTGGCCAGCGTAATTTTTCAACCAGTAGGTACATTGTTTTTGATACCAATGTAAAATTGTATCATTTATTTATCATTAAAATGATATTACCAGTCTTAGATTCTTAATTTGGTCATTTGCTATAAGATTATCATCTTTCTAAAATATTATATTTATTTATAGTATACTATTATAGGTCATAGGAAGAACACAGGATTATCCGTTGTCTTTTAGTACTGTCATGTAATAGGTATTTTTATACGGAAGTTATGTGCAGTGTACTGAAAGCGTAGCCGGGTCCTTATTTAAGTTAAATATTCATTGACATTTATTTTAATAAATAAAGGAATTTAAAATAAGCATACTGGTTTAATATTTATTTTGTACTTATTTGGAAAAATGTACTCATAAAATGTTCAACTGTTTTATATACAAATTGATTGATTGTTATTTAAAAAAATGATATAATGTGTATTGGTAACAATTACATAGTTATTGCATAATGCCCGATAAGGGTTTATTTTAAATGAAAACGGACCCGCTTAGGTGTTTTCTAACAATAAGAGACATTAGACAGCAATCTAATAATTATTGTGTTTTAATCTAAAATCAACTATAGATTAATAAAATATTATGATAATTTGGAATAATTAAAACCAAAGTAAGACGAGTAGATTATGAGTTAATATTATGAGTAAGCAAAGTAATAGATCAACATTTTAGGGGTAACCCCATACCACTTCCACTCTGCTCATATAAACTTTAAGTTTTTAAATACATAAAACTCAAAAACTATAAGTCTGAATTTCGATTTTTATGTATCTAAATACTCTGAAAAATAATTTGCTTCAGAATATTATGAAATTAAAAATATATGTCATTTAAAAAAAAAAAATAAATACATAACGATACATACATATTAAAAAGTATATTTAATGAAAAAATGTGTTTTTTTATTTCGACAAGGAATTATGTAAAAACGTTAATAGATTTTGAAATAATGAGTGTTTTTCGATGAAAGAATCTTCATGTATATATTGTTTATAGATATACATATTTTTAAATATTTTTTTAATGATTTTACAGTGTTCACTGAAATATTGTATTGGTGAGCTTAGTTATTAATTATTACATAGTAATAAAATACACATAGTTTTATGTTTGTTATTTATATACACGCTATATCTAATAAAATATATTTTTAAAAAGTTATCTTACCATTAGAAGAAGCATTGTCGATTAAACACAAAGTTAACATCAAAAACAAAGCGACCGCATATAAAATATGCATGCTGATATTGAATTCACCTAAAACAAATACATTTTTTTTTTAAATTTAATGTTTAAGAAATATTCATAATAATATTATATACTTAATTGTAACTTACTCAGTTTTCAGACATTTCAATGATAATTTAATTAAGTTAAATTGTACAATTAGAGGTGGAATACTGGAAATATGGTATATTGTATTAAGCGTACACAAATTATAGATGTGATATAATGATATAAAATTGGGTTATCGTATTATCATTGGTTTGGAAAACTCAGGTTTCAGATTTCAAATAATTAAATACGTATTTAAAATGTTTTTGGAGTTAGGATTTTAAATTTTATAAATTTAAAGTTAAATTCTAAAATTTAATTATTTTTTTTTTTTTATATTATGAAAAGATCTAACTTAAATAATGGCGTGTTATTACAAAAATCAATCATATGATAATTTTTTGTAATTTTAATAAAATATTGTGAAAATGAAATAAATATGAGCTGAAAAATATGCATGATCTATTGCATTCAATTCGTATAAGTTACAATTTTAAATATACATTAGTTTAATACCATCTATATATTTTTTAAATTTGATTATGAAAAATACATAATTACTTACAAATTATAACCTACAGTTAGTAAAATTTATGAATCATATAAATTAATAAAAACAATCAGTTAATATTTATTTTTTATACTATTGTAAGTAGGTACATTTCTATACTTTCATCTTAAAGTTTTTTGTGAATAATAATTATATAACACTAGCAAGTAAATAACCTAATATTGCAATTTTATCAGATACTACTGAAATTATTTTCAAAAGTATCATCTGTATTGAAACTTAAATCAACGAAGATGCTTTAATACTTAAATAAAGTTAGAGGAAGAATAACACTAAACATTATTTTTATAAATCCAATTAATATATGAGGCGCACCTAACATAAAAAATTTTTGTTGAACTTTGTGTAGATTTTTATAATGTATTGTAATTTTTATTATTATTATATCAAGTAGGTAGTGGTATATATTCACAAAACACCATATGATCATTTAATGATAGTATGCATGTAAAAAAAAGTGGGTAAGTGGGTACCGCTCTGCTTACATTAGGTGCCGTGTGGATCACTATTTTATATTATAGGAGGGTTAAATTTGAATCCAATGATAATTATCATTGTATACGAAAAACGATTCTAAACGGAGATGATTTGTCAGCCTAGGAAATAATTTTCAGTGGTTGGTGAAAAAGGTGGTTTATGTTTTAATGGCCTGAATACGTCAAAATTTAAGTTATTTTATAATTATTGTAAGCTAAACTTATGAAAAATCTTGTATTAAATTTTCACTTCTTAGCTATTTATACAAACATTTTTATGAATTATACCTACAAAATAATTTGCAAATATTCATGCTTTTAACGAATTTTCGTCAATATTTGAACTTCAAATGCTAATAAAAAAAAATTGTGTCTATGCATTCTTATAATTTTTTAATCACTATAAGAATAACTTATGAGGAACTTTGTATTAAATTTTCAAGTATTTTGATTGGACCAAAAAAATATTTTATCGACATTTCAAAAATATTTTTTTAGAAAAATTGAAAATTTCAGTGGTCTATAAATAGCTCAAAAAAAGTCAAAATATTTTGAATATTAAATCACGTAAAGAAAACGCCAATCTTAATAACTGGTAAAATGTTCAAGTACCTACGATTATACTTTTTGAAAAATAACAAATATCAAACAAATAATCGTTATCGTTACGCTGTTTCCTAAAAATTTAAAATTCAAACGCGCTTAAAATTTTTCCTATAATATGATGATTCGAGTTTTCTTTATACATACTCGAAAAAAAACTTATGGAAAACTTGGTGTTGAATTTTAATCCTTAGTTATAAACACAAAAAATTTTATGATTTTTCAACTTCAAAATTACTTCCAAATTTTCGGGTTAGGTTAGGTCGACAGATTTCGTAAAAAATTGAACTATAAAGCTTATAAAAAAAAATTGTGACTAACGTTTTTTAATTTTTTTTAACTAACACAAAAACAACTCATAAGAAACCTTGTATTAAATTTTCAAAACTTTTTGGTCATTCAAAAATTTTTTATCGACACTTTAAAAAAAATTTCTCAAAAATTCTCGAAAATTTCTGTGGTCTATAAATAACTCAAAAAAAATCAAAATTTTTTGAAAATTTAACTGTATATAGATAACTCTGACATAAATATTTGGTGAAAATTTCAAGAATTTACAGTGATTAGTTTTTGAATTACAACCATATAAAAAAATCGATTTGGTCGAAAACTTGTTTTGCGTAAAAATTCCCGTTTTTCCTTAATTTGTTTTGGTTTTTCCCGGCGGTTTTGAAAACTATTGGGAAATGTTAACTTTTGACTTCTATAATGCACCAAGGATATTCACTTTTGCTACAGGAAACCACCCCCATAGTTTGAAATTGAAGCGTTATTTCGACACTTTTTCTTGTACACAGACACGAAAAAAAAAAAAAAAACCACACAACATTGTAAAATCAATACATTCATCGCTCCGCTCAGAATCTAAAAACTAGTTTTGAAAATCATATTTTATGTTATGCATTAAATTTTTAAATTTGAAAAATACCCACAGTTTCTATATAAACTTAAATAGTATTGTGATAACATATTTATTATTTATATTAAATTAAATTAATTACTTTAAATTATCTAAATTAGACTTTCACATTTGTATTCAAATTTAACTAGATTTAGATGAATCGTTCATAATATACTGTAGAATAAAATAATAAATTATTTATCTTTATTTTACATATATTATATTATACAAATTATATATTATTTTGATGGTTTGTATATTACTACATAAACAATGTATTCATATCTAATCGAACCAGGGACAAGTGAATAACTAAAGAATGTGAGACATTTCCTTAATAAATAACAAAACATGAATACATTATGACATTATTATAAAACAATATAACATAAATAATAATAGTAGTAAACTATTCTTTGATAATGGGTAAGGAAACGGTGTGTTCTTGTAGTAAAATGCATCTTTACTAAAATAGTATGTCCATAACAACTATATTAGACGTACACGCTTACACGTGTTTTGATTCAAATACGAGGAATACAAAAATTTTGTGGGAAGCCGAATAAAGAACAGGAAACAAAACCATGTAATCATACTTTGAATTATGATTCAATGTTGGATTCGTATTAAGCGTATTTCTTTTCTTTATATTTTTACTATCTTTCTGTCTCTAAAATTTTTATTTTTATTTATTTATTTTTTTTATCGTGTTCAGAGTTTTACATGAATTTATTAACGTCATTAGTGAGTGTTTCTAGTAAACAATGTAGTAACAAGTTTAAACGTTATATTATAGTAAGTTATTATCATGACTACTGAGATAGGTGCATACAAATACTGTTTTTTTTTTTTTTTTTTTTTTACCACGAATTAACTTAATTCAAGACTGTGTGATGTTTGGTGTACAATAATTTAAGGTACGATAAGGCAATAAGGCAAGGCCTTTGCTACTATCGTCAGTGACATCGATATAGTCAACACTGCATAGTTTGTTTTTGTGCGTGAGTGTGTGTGTGTATGTGTGTTGATTTTACGTGTGTACCCTCTTCGTATTCTTCTGCTTCTCTTGAGCGTTCAAGAAGTTGAACAATAACTTTCAGGGCAGAAAGTTTTAAGCTTCCGAAAGCTTTCGCTGACTTTATCCGGCTATTATTTCAGCGCATACACAAAACGCTTATGCATTATACATTTGGACTTGGCCGCTGTCTCCGTTTTTCTCTCTGTATAAAATATTATTTTCTACACTTTTACCGTGTAGGTAATAGTAGCATATCGGACGTTTACGTGACCGCGGCACGTTAGAGAAAAAAAAACAGTAGGTAGTATTTTCATGATGAAGGTAGTGGAATAAACCTTAAAATATAGAGAAACAAAACGCTAAAACCACTGTTAACGCGGTTTATTGTACGTAATACGTTAGTACCCGTTGAATCATACCTATCATTATAATATGATACCGCCCATAGACATGGCGTGACTTTTTTTTAATTTGTTCTTATTCGATCGTGTTGAATTGGGTGCGCACTTGAATTATTTTTATAATGTAAAACTCTGAAGGAATAATAAAATATATAATCAGAAATTATATAAAACCAGTGTAATAAATAATAGAAGGTACGCATTATCAGAAATTCCTCGATAAAGAAAATAAAATACCTATGTTATCTTTCGGAGTTCCTATGGAATATTACATTGTGAATTAATATGAAAAAGAGTTAGTGAACTTCAGTCTATGTTATAAAAAATATGTTTAATAAGATTTAAATTTAAAAAGAATTGGAAACAGAAAATGTAATTAATTAATAATAATATGATTATAATGATACAATGTAACACAATACAATTTTGTGTATTCGTTATTCGTTACTCAGCTTAAGATTTACTCTACAAGAATAAATGTACACATAGATACATAATTAATACTTTCATCATCGTATAATATACAAGTCCACTAAGAATCTTTTAAAAAAGACCGAATATTATCAAAATAAAATTTATGCAATAGTATAAATTGTAGAAAAAGAATATAACTAATCAAAAAGGAAAACTATCAATTCTAAAGTATGTAGTTAGTATATAGGATTTCAATTTTACGTTTACGTTTTTGATGTATTTTTCTGATGAACATAAAGTTGATAACCAGCTCTTTTAAAGATAACTAATTGAAATTACCTTACTTAAAATATTATTTATTGAATAATTATTCTATCAAACGTCGGTATATTTATTTATTTTAACTTAAATGTACTATCTCAAATTATTTCATCGCAAAAACATCTTATCATAAATCTAGAAGGAACTGATTTAAACGCTGAAGTTTTTTCTTAAATCATACAATTTCTATTTCCAATGACAGTCGACAAGACACCAAATCGTTGTATAGAGAAACCAGAATTCATTCTGATGTATAATATCAAAAGTTATCATATAGAATATTTATTATGATGATATCATCACCTGCTATATCTATGCAAATTTCTCGGCAACGTTTCAAAGTTTTAACCAATATAAATTCAGAATATAATAAAATTAATATAAATATTTAATAATATTCTCATATATTTGAAATATATGCAACTAACATAATCTAACCTTATATAAAGTATTGAAAAAACATGAGCTGGTAGTGAAAAGTTCTATTTTTAAATAAAAATATAGAAATATTACTAAATATACTTTGGAAAAAAAAAATTATGTATAATAAAATCAACAACAAAATAAAAATCAGTGTCACCAAGAGAACTGCTCAAAATAGTAACATAATATAACAATTTTTATTAAATACAAACATTACAAACTATACAATATGCATACTTACTGTACATCATAAAGTAACTCTAAAGTATGAATATTTTTGTTTTTCCTCATATTTAAATAAATTTAATCGAGGTCTATGATAAATTAGTTTATTAACTGATAAAAACCAATCATAAATGGCACTTCCAATATGTATTTTTATTTCTATAGCCTTTATTATTATTATTTATTTTGAATGCACCATTTAATCCATCTTACTGAGCTGATATATATATATATATATATTATACTACAACATTATATGTTTCGTATTATATAATTATATATTTTTAAATATATATATACAATGCATTGAGGTTATTCGTTATACTTAGCCAATTATCTTTTATACAAACATAAAAAAGTTAAGTAACTCTATTGAAAATCATGTCATGAAATTAATAATAAAAAGAAAAGAAAATTACGTTGTTTTCAAAATGCGCTACAAAATAATACAAAATAATATTAATTTATAAAAGTTAGCATTTATTTGTATTTCAAATTATACAAGTATTAATATTAAAAGACCAAATTAAAGATTATTATTTAGTTAGAAAACAAATATATAAACATGCTAAAGATAATAATATTATTTTAAATAAAAATATAAAATAATTTATAATAATTTAACAACAATTCTATGAAATTATCAATCACAAAACAAAATATATTAATCCAATGTTTAATTTGATTTAAGTATGATTTCCTAAGAAAAATATGTTATTATTATTTTAATCATTCACCAATAAGGACATTGTTTACGATTAAGACTAAGAATTATTTATATAGTTGAATGTAAACAATATAATTTAATAAGTGATTAAAATTACTTCTTAGGAGCCATTTAAAATAATCAAATCAAATCCTAACCTAAAAAATAAAGCTTTATTTTATAAATGTATCTCTAATATTTTACTTAGTCATTAGATAATTCGTTTAATTTATTCTCGTGACTGGAATAGCTAAATTAGTTAGACGAATACATTACTCAAAATTAAGTCTATTCGCAGTTCTGAATAAACTAATAACTAATCAAATTCAAAATCAACGTACACCGCTCAATTATTAGTATAATATGTAGTATGAGTCATATTTTAACATTTAATTACCTATATTTTATTTACATTGTAATTGTATTACAAATATACAAAATATAAATAAAAAAAGTCAGTAAAAAAACTTAAATTAAATATTGTTTATTGTAGTATGAGTAATTTTATAGTAATATTGATCACTATCAAATAATGCGTTAAATAAATCCACATAAATAATAAAAATATATTTTCTGATAAAAAATTAAAAAATTATAAATAATCATGGAAATATATTTAATATTAAATATATTTTTTTGTGAGAGAGTTTAAATAAATGAGTTGTAGTTCTTCTATATTTAAATATTTCTATTGCATAATGTTGTTATCGATATTTAACATGCAATATTTGAATGTGTAAAATTAATTCATCATAAATTTGAAGGTACCTAAAAGACAATTAATATGAACTAGAAGTAAAATGAAAATAATACATTGATGAATGATAGATTAAATAAACATTTTCTAAAACAGTAAACTTTGTAACTAATCAAAAAATAAATGAAACGAAACAACGAATAAAAAAGAGAAAAAATTTATGTTGAATGTAATTAAATTAGGTTATTTATTATTATTAGGTTATTGCATTTATATTTTCTATATTTGCATAGACAAAATGTATATTATTTATAAACATTATAATTACAATTTATAATATAATTTGAACTCCTATAATGTAATGCATTCATGTGTTAGCGTTAATGAACAAGTCTTCGATATAAAATAAGAAAAAATTAAAAAATAAAATAGAATTATAATTACAATTTAAAAGTTTAATAATATATTGTTGTAAAACTTTGAAACACAACTTTCTAATTTATATTTTCTGATAACGAATAGCTCCATATGCCAACAATTATAGTTAAAATTATCTCCAATCTTTTTTTCCTATAACTCACCCCATATATTTTCAGTCTTTTAGCACCTATCAATAACAACTAATTTAGTCATTTCAATGTTGAGAATCTTCAACTGTTTTGATGTTGTGAGTTATATTATTACTACATTATTATTATTATTGTTAAGGCACTTACGTTACCATCATAAAACTGAATATCTATATCTCCTAATCAGACTGATATTATTACAATCAGCTCTTATTTTCGATCAACAGTACTATACAATCTAATATGAATCCAGCAACGTATTCAAATACACTGTATTGCAAACACATCATGCCACAAGAATGGGCCGGCAAAATTCAATGGCGATCTGTTTGGGAATTGCTGTATTACTGTACTCCTATTCCCAGTTTACCGTTTACCAACCATTATCAATAATGGCAAATTGCCTCCAAAGTTACATACATAATTAATGTGTTAACTCTCCCTTTTACCAACAATTATAGCACAGAACAAAAGAATTTTTAAATTATGGTATGAACAAATATCAATGAATAAATAACGATAAAGTTTATTGCTCAGTAAAATTAAAATATCAAACTACATGAAAGAAACAGTAAAAAGACACAATTCATGTTTTTTTAGAACATGAATCCAATTAGATTCCAAAATTTACGAGTGTTATAGTTGTATATACTCATAATACGAATCAATAGTTCTCAAGCGTCTTAAAATATAGTTAAGTAGAGAAAATGTTTTTTTTTTTATTTGATTAAAACATATCTACCGAGATGCACAGATATAATAATAATTATCTGGAAATTAAAATTTTAATTTCTGATTTGGCAGAATGTTTTAGTCACAGAATATAATATAAATTATAAAACCATCTTAAAGTTGTTTTACAACACTTTTTCGATTTACAGCGCATACATGTTTGTCTAAGAGAGTACTGATTTTCGCTCTTCCGATAAACACAATAAAATGTCCACTATCTTTGTTTACTCTAAGCTAGAAGTACCACAAATATTTACACCATACAAATTTCTAAAATATATTGTACAATATATTGGGTTCAAAACAAAACTATATAATCCAAAGCGTAAAATTCTTTAATACGAAATAAATACTCCACCAGTAAATAAATTATAATTATTCCATAATTAAAATTGCATTAAAATTGCTATGAATTGTAATGTTTCAAAGAATTTTTTTTTGAATTTTACATACTGTTATAACATACTATTTGGAATTTTTTTTTAACGTATTATGTATTATGTATTATACAATGCATTGATAAATTCAACAAAAATATTATATTATTTATTTCAACTTTTTTTTAAGAGAATCTTTTTAATTTATGCAATTTTACTATTTTCATGATTTAAAACTTAAAAACTATTACAGGAATCAACATATTATATTTTTTAATAAGTGACAATTAAATGGGAATACGTTAAGTATACTGGTATAATAAAAAATAAACTGTTGAAAATAACCATTAATAAATAAATATTTGTATTATATTTGATAAGTTAAGATAAATTATACATATATTTATATTTATTTAGGCACCTATTATTAATATACAATATTAATAATTTTTAGTTATTATTAGGTTTTATTTTATATACTCAATAATTTACTTTATACAATGTTACTTATACAATATAGTTTTAAAGTATAATATAAAGTTTATAGTTTTTTAGATTCTGAACAAAGTGATGAATGTATTGATTTTACAATGATGTGTATTTGGTTTTTTTTTTGTGTCTGTACAGCATAACTAGTCGAAATAATGCTCAAATTTCAAACTTTGGGGGTGGTTTCTGATGTAAAGGTGAATATCCTTGGTGCATTATAGAGGTCAAAAGTTAACATTTTCCAACAGTTTTCAAAAAAATCGAGAAAAACAAAATAAAAAAGTTGGTAAGTGGGTACCGCTCTGCTGTATATTAGGTGCCGTATGGATCATCATTATATATTATAGGAGTGTTAAATTTTAATCCAATGATAGGTATCATTGTATACGAAAAACAATTCTGAACGGAGATGATTTATCAGTCTAGGATATAATTTCCAGTGGTTGGTGAAAAAGGTGGTTTATGTTTTAATGGCCTGAATACACCAAAATTTAAGTTCTTTTATAATTAATGTAAGCTAAACTTATGAGAAATCTTGTATTAAATTTTCAACTCTTAGCTACTTATACAACATTTTTTTATGAATTATACCTACAAAATAATTTGCAAATATTCATAATTTTGACGAATTTTTGTCAACATTTGAACTTCAAATGCTAATAAAAAAAAATTGTGAATATGAATTCTTATAATTTTTTAACCACTATAAGAACAACTTATGAGGAACTTTGTATTTTGTACTTTGTATTTTATTTCAAGTATTTTTATTTGGCCAAAAATGTTTTATCGAGACTTCAAAAAAAATTTTACAGAAAAATTGAAAATTTCAGTTGTCTATAAATAGCTCAAAAAAGTCAAAATATTTTGAAAATTAAATCACGTAAAGAAAATACCAATCATAATAACTGGTAAAATGTTCAAGTACCTACGACTAATACTTTTTGAAAAATAACAAATATCAAACAAATAATCGTTATCGTTACGCTATTTCCTAAAAATTTAAAATTCAAACGCACTTAAAATTTTTCCTATATATGATGCTAGTTTTCTCTATAGCTACTTGAAGGAAAACTTATGGGAAACTTAGTGTTGTATTTTTAATCCTTAGTTATAAACACAACAATTTTATGATTTTTCAACTTCAAAATTAGGTACTTTCGACAGATTTCGTAAAAATTTGAGCTATAAATGCTTATAAAAAAAAAATTGTGACTAACGATTATTAATTTTTTTTAGCTTCAATAAGAACAACTTATAAGGAACCTTGTATTAAATTTTCAAAACTTTTTGGTCATCCAAAGTTTTTTTATTGGCACTTTAAAAAAAAATTCTCAAAAAAATTGAAAATTTTATTGGTCTATAAATAACTCAAAAAAAGTCAAAAAATTTTAAAAATATTTCTGTTTATATATAACACTAACATAAAAATTTAGAGAAAATTACAAGTATTTACAGTGATTTTTTTTTTAAAATTAAACCATATAAAAAAATCGATTTGGTCGAAAACTGGTTTCGCGTAAAAAATTCCGTTTTGCCTTAAGTTTATATGGTTTTTTCAGGCGTTTTTGAAAACTATTGAGAATTTCAAAAAATGACTTCCTAAATGCACCAACTAAATTTATTTTGGTATCGGAGACCACTCCCATAGTTTGAAATTGAAGCATTATTTCGACACGTTCTCGTGTACACAGACACACAAAAAAAAAACACACACATCATTGTAAAATCAATACATTCATCGCTCCGCTCAGAATCTTAAATTACGGAAAAACAGGAATTTTTTCGCAAAACCAGTTTTCGACCAAATCGATTTTTTTTATATGGTTGTAAATCAAAAACTAATCACTGTAAATACTTGAAATTTTCATCAAATGTTAGTGTTATCTATATACAGTTAAATTTTCAAAAAATTTTGACTTTTTTTGAGTTATTTATAGACCACTGAAATTTTCAATTTTTTTGAGAAATCTTTTTTAAAATGTCGATAAAAAAATTTTGGATGACCAAAAAGTTTTAAAAAATTAATACGAAATAGCGTAACAATAACGATTTATCCTCAAACGATTTTAAATATTTGTTATTATTCAAAAAGTATAAGTCGTAGATACTTGAAAACTTTACCAGTTATTAAGATTCGCGTTTTCTTTAGGTGATTTAAATTTCAAAATACTTTGAATTTTTTTGAGCTATTTATAGACAACTGAAATTTTCAATTTTTCTGAAAAAATATTTTTTATGTGTCGATAAAATCTTTTTGGCCCTATCAAAATACTTGAAAATTGAATGCAAAGTTCCTCATAAGTTTTTCTTATAGTAGTTAAAAAATTAAAAGAATACATAGGCACATTTTTTTTTTTTTTATTAGCATTTGAAGTTCAAATATTGACAAAAATTCATCAAAATTATGAATATTTGCAAATTATTTTGTAGGTATAATTCATAAAAAAATGTTGTATAAGTAGCTAAGAGTTGAAAATTTAATACAAGATTTCTCATAAGTTTAGCTTACAATAATTATAAAAGAACTTAAATTTTGGTGTATTCAGGCCATTAAAACATAAACCAACTTTTTCACCAAGCATTTGAAATTATATTCTAGGCTGACAAATTATCTCCGTTCAGAATCGTTTTTCTTATACAATGATAATTATCATTGGATTGAAATTTAACACTCCTTTATATATAATAATGATCCATACAGCACCTAATGTACAGCATAGTGGTACCCACTTACCCACTTTTTTAGTTTTCTTTTTAAACTTAAAAATACAAAATTAAACAATAAATGACAATTTACACATTAATTAAAATATTGCAATAAAAAAATATTAATTTGATAAATAGAAAGTAAATATTACCAATCATATCTATAATAATTAATAACTTATAGCTTACAGTAAAACTTTGTTAATGTACTATATCAAAAATGAATACATATTATACTATAGTTATTTACCTATATAATAATTTTTTTTAGGTACAGCTTTTGTTAAATTAATAATTTCTTAAATTGGAATTTTTATACTAAATCGAATAAAAGAGCTGAACAAACTACCATTTCAATTTTTTCTCTGTAGGTATTTTTCACAATTTTGAGGACGTTAAAATATTGACTTGTGATTAAATTATTATCTAGCTGTACTTAAATTACATTCTAGCTCAGTCGAACATGATGATGATTTGGGAATTTCATTTTGATGACATGAAAAACGTTCGTATATGGTTGTATGGTATGACAATGGAATTAATTAGAAGCATCCTAAATTACAGGGTAACCATGGAATGTCTTACAACATCAGCCACAGTAAGTTCGGATAATTATTGAATGAAAAAAAATGTAATATATTATACTATTATATAAAATAGGTAGGTACCTATTACGTCAAATATTTTTAGAAAAAAAAGTTATATTTTACAAATTATTACTAACATCAATATATGTTTAAGAAAATATTAACATATTATTTATTAGTTTAAAGGTCTTGGATGATTTTCTTCGATTGAAAAAAAAAATATTTTATCTTAAATTATAAAGACACCGATAAATAATAGAAGAAGAATTATTAACTTTCATCAGTTATCTAAAATTAACCACAAATATACATATATGGATCTTAACATACTATAAAATAAATATAATTTTCCTTAAAAATGTATAAACATTAAACCTATTAATTAAATAGTAATAAATAATTACGTATAATAATAATATTTTTCTATGAAACGACGATTTTCTAAAAAGATATATGTATTATCAAATATTATGATAAATAGAAAATAATATAAGAATACATATTAGTATACTTTTTTTAAAAATAAAACAGTTTTTTTTTTATTTTTTAATGAATAGTGTTAAGTACTATTGAATTTTTTCTTAAAATCCATCACTTACAATAATAACCATGATGGCATTATTTGACAATAATTATGTAAACGAAAAATATCCTGTATTTGTATAAAATTGCATAAATCTATTCATAATTTGGTTTTATCGTGATACATCAATTACCTACCGTAGACTATGTTGTCAATAAAAATATGTCAAACAACTTATAATATATACAACCCCCATTATACATCATCGGATTATGTTATTAAAGAATAAGTATACAATTTCTCATCACTATAAATTGTATATTACTGCCTCAACTTCATTAAAAATAATTTAATTGATTTATTACAATATGTAATGTAGTGTTAGTAGTATTTTTATGTTTTATTTAAAAAATGATATAATATATGAATAATAAAAAAAAGAATTTAATATTATCGAAAATAAAATAATTTTTATATTCTACGAGAATGTGTGTGATAAAACTATTCTATTTGCATATTATTATCATTTATATTTATATACAATTTAGATATCGATTATTATTATTATTATTATTATTATTATTATCATGCACGATGGCGTTCAAATGGCCAAAATGGTTCCATTGTTCTGCAGGGCCATTGTGTCAGATATGTATTTTGGTGGTAGGTAATAATGACCGCATACCGACAAATTTGAATACCCATTGTCTTAAACGTTGCAGGCAAAACGTGTAACACTGTGAGTGCAACTCGGAAGATCACAACCAATTTGATCAACGTTATAGGTTTTTTTTTTTTTTTTATTATTTTGGCAAAGTTATAATTATTATACTAATAATAATTTCTAAAAAACGAAAGCAATATTTAATATTAAAACTTAAATTAAAACATAGATGTCCTGTAGTAAGACTGATACATATTTATCTTATAAAAAGTGTTTGAATAATAATTAAATATGTATAGATCATGTAACTATTAATTTCGAGTTTTATCATTATTTCGTTATTTAGTAATAATTATATGTTTTATGCCAATTATTTCAATATTTTATGTTATTAAAATGTCCGTTAAGATTTCTGTCATGAGGGTTTCAAAATTTAAATTGTTCTAAAAACTTCAAACAGAAATATGCGTTTTAAGATGAAAAATATGTATGATTTACATATTTTGTATTTTATACAATTTTCTTAAATGTTATCTATATAATATAAAAAAAGTAATAACAATAAAAGATAATAAACTGTGTATAGTTATAACTAAGTTTGAAAATAATTATTTATGATAAAAATAGATTTATTATTACTGTAATATTATTGATAAATACACAAGTATATGGTATAAAAGTGTAAACAAACAAACTAATATTTATTGTACAATTAATATAATAATATAATTTATATATGCATAAACTAATTCATATTTTTATTGTAAAAGCTTTGGTTATAGTTTAGTTATTATCCATAATATTAACTACCAATTCTCATAGGTAAGTTATTCTTTTAGCGGTGTTAAAATGTTACGAAAAGCAAATAAAAATGTGATTTGAATAAATTTGTAGTTATAAATACGTAACTAATTCGAGAAAAAAATGAAAAAAGTAGCGGTACGTAGAAAAGTTGTGACATTAAAGTTTACCGTGGAAAACTTTACGGATGATTCTGAAAGCGGTCGTAAATTTCTCGTGATTCGATATAGATTACACAAGCATTCAGTGGCTGATAAAAATGAACATAAATTCGTATGTGAATAAGGTCTGAACTGAGAGGGTAGACAACAAATTTCGTCAGCAATTTGATAAAGTGCTTGAAAAGTATCAGGCGACGACGATGCATCGTGCCCTCAGCAGACGCCTCCCTTTTCTTCTCCTTATTACTTCTTCCTTCCAAGTTTTTGTTGTTGTTTTTTTTCCTCCTTCTCTTTCATTCCTCTCGCTCTTTTTATACATTTTTATTATTTATACACACGCGTCTTGGGTTTCTCACGCAGTTCCATCATTTTGATACATCGAAACACTTATTCACCCTTTTCCCGAGGACGACACCGGCATAAATAAGCCTTTAGGTGTGCGAGCCGAGCATGTAATCGCGTAAAACATCAACATCGAGCTGCCTGAAAGCGATGTTCTTGGTTTTCGCTAGACTTGATAAAATGATTATGCATAAGGGAGTCGTGAAACGTAATTTGTATGTTTCCTATTTTTCTCACCCTATGTTCTCTTCCGCAGACAGAAACTACTATGGTTTTACTTAAACTGATCTACTATGCGCATGCGCGCAGACACGTACACACTTAATATGTACACGTAGGTATCATGAAAACCATGCATTTCACATTTTCACATTTAATCTACACGATTTCTGTGCACCATATTATTATACAATATAGGTGCCATATTTGTTTTTTGTATTTTTATGTATTCATATTTATGACGGATTAAATGAGAATATATTTATTTATTTTTATTTTTTGTATTAAATAAATTCAAAAAATAAATAAATAAAATAAAAAACATTTAATCATGAGAAATTATTTTTAAATCTTATAATTAAGTCTCAAAGAAAATTATTAAAGTTTAAACTCTTTATAGTTATATATTTTTATAGTTCATTATACTGAAATATTTAACATTCCATAACATTTTTTTTTTTTTTTTGCATAATAATTGAGTATTAAATAATCCTATATAAAATATTTCTCACTTAACGGTCAAGGTATTTATTAAATTAAAAAATTTCTTTTTTTAAATATATTTATATTTTTTTCCCATTTTTATATATAGCAATGATTTTACTACTACTTTGTACTTATAATACATTTATAAATGAATTTTAAATTTTTGAGTGTAAATAAAATTAATTACAAACTAGGTATACTTAGATATATTAATTGTATAAATATAATTAAAAAACTAAAATTAACAAAAAATATAATATATAATCATAAATTAATAAAAACTAAAATAATAATATGAAAAAATGTATTTACCAGCCATACTTATAAGTGTTAGACAAAATAATGCTTTTTAAGTGATTCGACTTATTTTATATAATTATCATTTTCATTAATTATCAAATAATATAAAATGAATTTCAGTAATTAATATCGATTTGTTAATTGTAAGTGTTTTATATAAGTTTTTGTAAAAATGTTGGAGTTTAATCTATTGCGATACCTTAAAGTTAATAATAAATCGATAACATAAAATCGTATTTTTATGTAAATATTTGACAATTTATATTTTAACTTGTGTCATTTATATATTAATCAAAGATAATTTATATATAAAAAACTTATATTATTCATTGCGGTCATCTATAAATAATTTTTAAAAAATATTTAGCTGAAAATAAAATGTGTACAACTACAACGCACATCTCAAAAAACTGTCAATAACAAATATTTATTTATTTTTTAATTTGAAATATTTACATACAATAACGTATAGAACACTTTACTATAGGTACCAACCTTACGAGTTCCAGTTAATTTTCTTCTCACATTTTGTGTTTATAAGACCTCACTCAACACTTTTGCGTCGTATATCCATCAACCGCATTATTCATCATTATACTCGTCAACCCTATACATACTTTCTTCTCAAATCACCTGCCAGTAGAAATTTCAATTCATACTAGACAGCACGTCTCTTGGGTGTTTAATAAAACATTCTTTTCAACCACTGGTCTTTTGCACATAATCTCGCTATCCAATTGATTAATTGAATACAGACGCACATTTTCATCAATGCATCTGATAACTTATATCAAACAATTGTGTACTGTCGTGGACATTTAAAACCCCAACAGCATTGATAATATATACCATACTTATATATTCATATAACTTCATAAATGAACATATTTATAAAAATTAAATATTAAAATTTATTTTTAATTTTTCTCTCCATAATTATTATAGTTAGGTAGGGTTTTATTGATTATTTTGAAATAAACGACTTGTTATTTTATTATTATTAAATGATTTTCAGTGAATAATTTGCAAAACTTGTTTTTATGTAATTTATATTAATAATAATAATAATAATAATAATAATAAAAACCTTCAAGATAAAAAATGTCTATACCTGCTTAAACAAAATTTAAAATTATATCAAATTACTTATTTTACAGTAAACAACAAATAAATGACACTAAATAAGAGGGTATTATTGATGAGAATATCTTTTGACATTAATGAAACATTTAAATGTACCTTATTTGAAAAGATATAACATGATACTATAGTAATATTCAATATTTTTGATAGAAATTTGACAGATTACATTTTTCACTACTAAATAAGATTTTTATAATCATAGATAAAACATTAAATACGGTAAAAAAATAATTAAAAGCTACTTTAAAAAAAAAAATATATATATATCTATGATAGTGTTTTTTAATTGACTTGTGAATTATTCAGTTTGTTTTGTAAAAAAATTTTCTTTATAGTTTATTTCAAATACGAGTAATAACTTTCATTGTTGTGAAGTTATATTTATTGTTTTTAAGACAAGTTTGATACGACATAATCATGGATTTAAATTTACATATTAATTTAAATGAATAATATTTTTGATTCTTTAAATAAATCATTCAAATTGAAATAAACTTTTAAAGCAACAATATAATAATATATGTATATAAACAAATAAAAACATATATATTTCATACATAAAAATATAAATATACTATATATAATATGCACATTCTCTTACCATTATATATTATATGCGTTCTAATATGAAATGTATGGTTATAAATTTATTATTATTTTAATTCTTGAAATTTTAAATTATAATTAAACACCAGTAGTATGTTCTTAGTACGTTTTAGCAGTAAAATTTCAAAATTTTAACTGGGAATACCCTCCTTTCACTTATTTTATCCTATGGAACATAAAATAACAGTGATTTTCAAAAACTATAATTCATGTTCACAGCTCTTTTCAGCAGGAAGATTGTAAAAGTCTAAGCCGGTATACACCACTCAGTATCATCTATTTTTTCGTGTAACATAAAATCATAATAATTCCAGAATTACATCCTTTGACAAATCTTTTTTTTCAAAAATTATTTTAAAATAATTGTTTCAAGTTAAAAAAGAACATAGTTTGATTTAATAAAAAAAAAAAAATTATTTATTTCATGTTTTATTTAATAGTTTAAACTACTAGGTAGTAATTCTAAATTATTTATACAAGTTTTTTTAGTTTTCTAGTAAAAATTATATATTTATATTAATAAAATATAAGCGGTTTCATCCGTAAGAGATTACGATGTTTAAATTTTTAATTGAACATTTACTAATAAATCTATATTTGAATTATGAGGATGTAATTTTGGAATTATAATGATTTTGTGTTTCACGGAAAAATTGTTGATTTTGAGCGGTGTATACCGCTTTAGACTTGTACAATCTCTCTGCCGAAGAGAGCTTTGAACATATATTATGATTTTTGAAAATCACTGTTATTTCGTGTTAAGTATATGGGAAAAAAATAAGTGTAAATGAGATATTCTTACTTAAAATGTTGAAATCAACCTATTAAAAAGAACATATAAATACACTACAAATACCATATTTAGATTTTTAACATAATATAATATACAATGATCTGTGATGATAATTTTTTTTCAAATATACCTAAACAACTCTTTCATCTATAAATAATTGTTAAGAAAATTATATTTAAACAATTTCGATGTATATTAATAAAAATTAAGGCATGCATTTTTTGAATTATTAAACGTAATTTTTTACTAAATAAAGTTAGGTTTATACGCATGAGAGTTATCAGAATTCAAAAATTATAGCAATACATATTACTATAACATATATTTATTATTTTTATATATTAATTTATATAAGGTAAATATTACATTCTTTTTTAAATTTATATTTAGTTAGATTGTTATCTTTAGAATATTAAATTAAAAAACACAGAAACTATTCATTCGTACTCTGATTCAGATACAAGATCATTTTCGAACAAACCTACTACCTAGTTAATAATTTATAGAAAAAGGGTAGTTTCTCAAATCTAAAAAAAAAAAAAAAACTACAGTGAAATCGCTTTTTTTGTATTATGTATCAAGTTTACCTCGTTATTGAGTATAGGTTACTGTAATATTTATATCTTTAATTTGAATTCATTTATAAATCAATACATACAAAAAAATTATTCTAAATGAAGAAGGTCTATAAACCTCTGTTTTTGAATATTTTATAGTATGTTTATTTTTCTATTAGTAACATGATTGCTTGAACTAGTTTTTATCATAACCAAAATGAATATTAAATATTATATATACTATTATATTATTTTATATACGTTTAAGTAATACAGACAATGAATTAATTTTATTTTTAATTTTATACAATATTTAAGGTTGTGTTCACTGTACATTTTTAATCATTTTTTTGATAATACTCACCATCTTGGTTCCTATAATTGAGAACAATCGACGCTTCAATATATTTATATTACTAGCTAATAAAACTGTTATGTCAATTCTGATACACCTTCAGTAAGTTAAAATAAATTTATGAAATAAATAGCTTAAAATTAATTTAAATTTTTGGAAACTTTATTGTGTACAATAATTGTGATAACAAAAATTCTCATTTTTATAAATAATATTCTTCTAGATATCAACTAAAGTCAATATTTTTTGGTATAAATCCTAATTCAATTTTATAAAATTTAAACTTGAATTGTCAATAATAAAAAAAAAAAAAAATGTTTATCACAATTTTAATTGTACTTGATTATATAATATGTTGGTTTATATAATTATAATTATTACAATTGTGAAAAAAAATGTATTACATTCTCATACATTAGGTTTCCATATACATCGAAAAATAAAAATATAAAAATAAATCCAATTTTTTTAATTTCTTATAAGTAGCTTAAAATTAGTCTAATTATGTCGAAAATTGAATTATATAAATACAAACAAAGATAAGTTGAAAGTTGAAATGTTTAAAAATATCACGAGATTTTTTCATTATCTAATCGATATATGAAAAAAAATGATTTGCATTTTTTTTTTTATTATTTATTCTATCATATATTTGGAAAAATGGTATTTAAGTATACTTTAAATTCTAAAATCTGCATAGATATTATGTTTTGAGTATAAGAGTTAGAGTTCACCGTGTTTTACCGTAAACATAATTAAAATCTAAACTCAAAAAAACGATGGAAGCTCTATATTAGGTATCAAATTGTTTATAACTAAAAAATTATATGAATTTTTTAAAATAATGATTTTATATTAATTGAAAAATCTGATATATGATTCAAACAAAAATAATTGCAAATTCTAACTCAATGTTTTTACAAATTATATATTTAGCGAACTAATGAATGTATTGATTTATCTGAACTGTAATTTTTATTTTATCATACTGTGGTTAGGAAGCACTCAAAAACTTGCACTTATAAATTGTATAATCATCTATAGTTTATGAATTTAACACAGATCCTAGTTATTCCTTAACATACAGTTATTATTTTTAATTTATATATTGTTTAGACATAGTATTATTTAATAAAAATAAAAACATAATAGAAAACATTTTTTTAAATTTATTTTATTATTATTCAGATAAATATAATCCTAAAAAATGAAATAATTTTTTTATTAGATATTGAAAAAAAGTATAATATTATTTAAAATATAAACTTTTTTTGTTAAGTTTTATATATATAAAAAAAAAAAAAAAAAAAATATTTCAAAATTTAACAAAAGGTTAAGCATATAAATGTTTGTGAGACAATATTTATTTAAATTATGATACAATTTAAATTAAAATGTCATATACTATATTTTATACGCGAGTGAGCACTTTTACAATATTATAAAATAAGCAGAAATTTGGAATCTATAGTTGAAATTTCAATTTACTTGAAAGAAATCTTAGCTGTAATTGTTTTAACTGAGCTCTGATTAAAAACAATATTCAATTACATCAGTTTATCATGAAATTCAAATTCAAATTATTAAATAATAACTACCTGAGTAACCTATTTCAAGGTAAATAAAGGTTGATCACAAAAACCATATTTTCAAACTAACCATATTTTGAAATCAATATTAGTTATTATATAATTAAATTGCAAAGCTTATTATTATAAATATGTTTTTATTAAAGGGAATGTAAACATTGAATTTAGTTAACATGTCTAACTGAAATAATATGTAATTTTCTGTATATACAATAATCAATTATAAAAAAATAATTAATGAACATTTTTTTTTTTTTTTATAGAGTGTATAACAACTTGTCTGATACCAAAAAATATAAATAATTTATATATATATACTTATGATTTTAAAATTATATTAAATAGTTACTGTTAAATAATATATATATACTTTTTTTTTAAAAGTTCTTGGTTTATAATTAATTATTTTATGATTTATTAACTCTATTCATAAAAAAATTTAATCTTATGTAAATGTATGTAACACAAAAATCAGTTAAAATGAATAACATTTAAATAATAAAAAATTGTCTCTTTTTATATAGTATTTAATACTAACTCTAAAAGCCAAATGATAAATTAATTATTGGTTGCATAATTATATTTATTATCCTTCTTAAATATTTAACTATTCATTTCTTTATTTTTATTTTTTTACGTAACATTGTTTTAGAAAACAGAATTATACAGAATTTTAGAGTAATTTTCATCCATTTTTCTCAAATTGAATGAAATTTATACTTAAGTTTGAAAATGTTCTATTTCTTATTTTATCTTACATATTACAGAAAAACCTACAAATAAGTTTATAGAATGAAGAAATTTAATCAAGGTACCTATATAACACAATCGTTTTCTGCTCAGTATCATTTTCGAATGGCATTATATAGTTTATGATATTTTTGTTTCAAATTAAACAATAACAAATAAAAACTATTAATATATTTCTTCACTTAGTTGAGCAATGTATGAAAAGTATATAAAAACGCAGTATTTATACTTTGCTAGACTAAATGCAAGATGGGAAAATGTTTATTTATAATGAAAATTATACTATATTTATTTTATATCAATTCTCGACAACTCATGTGAGTAGAGTCAGTCAGTTCTTAGAAGTCTGCAGAGAGATGTTTCATCAACTCAATTCTATGACATCAACAAATGAAAAAAAAGAACAATTATATTATGATTTCGTGTTTTTTTTTTTTTTTTTTTAATTTGAAAGATAAATAATTCGTGATAGTTAGATATCCATTACTTACTTGATAGGAACTTTAAAGATTTATAAAAAACAAGATGTCCTAACATAATGTGTACTGATAAAACACAGATTTTTATATATATAATAAGTATAAATATTTGTGTCATAAAATAATATTAAATATATAGTACTAGAAGTAAGTACATAGTATTATGAAATTTATAAAATATAATATTTTAAATAGTTTGCAGTAATTTTGACGATGTTAAGTAAAGTACTAATGTTTTTCACTCATTATGCTAAATACATATGTTACATTTTACGTTAAATGTAACTACTAACTTAGTTTAAACCTAATTATATCATATTTTTTGAACTAAAAATTATTTTTCATTTATATTTATATTTATAATAAAACACAATAAGAAAATCATATACTAGTATAAAAGTAGGTATACACAAAAGCAAAAATAAAACACAGTAAAAATAATTCATATAAAAACAATATTAACAGGAAAAAACAGAAAAATATCCTTTGATATAATATTATAAACAACCAAAAGAAGTTATAAACTATTTAGGTCAATTTTTTATGGGATTACGACAAAAATATATGTTTAGATATTGAATTTACTTATTTGGTAGTGTTAATGTTAAAATATTTAAAATAATGTGTTTCAGTAAAACTATTATTTTTTTTATTAAAATGTGTTAACAATTTTTTTTTTTTTTGATCGCAATTAAAATTTAGAAAACGGTGTATTGAACCCTATGACGAATTACAATTATTATTTATAATGTATGGTATTGTAGTATATAACTATATATAAAGTTTACGATTTATTTCTTTACTTTTAACAAAATATAATGATTTTTAATTAAATAATGTATATTAAAAACTCATGAGAAAAAATACATAATTCTATATTTTATTGTACATTTAAGAATGGTTGGTTTAATCATTAAAATAATTTTAAGTATCCACTGAACATAGCATAATATCAACACCCCAAAAATGTGGTGTATAGTTACGCATATGCGTGAAAATAATGTGTCAATATCAAGACATTCTTACATCACTTATATACTCAGCGTAATATTTTAAGACATAATTGCTACATGTTTTATAAAATTTATTTTAAGATTTGTATCATTGCACTTACTTTTAACACGTATATGTAACTGCATTAATCCTCTCATAGCACTATGTGAGATTTTTCGTACATCGTGTACACATTTAAGAGTATTTAGTATAAATAAAACTTATGATATATATATTATGTATATAAATAATATATTATTTAATATATATATTTATATATATATATATATGTGTGTGTGTGTTAATTTAATTTTATATACTATATTATATGAGTATAATAATCTCTGAAACGAACCGTACGAATTAAAATAAAAACAAATCAATTTGATCGCGATCTCTAATTATTAGAATTTAAAAACAAATTTTATTATTTGCTTAAATTTAACGTCAAACAAAAGTACAAACAAACGGTAATATTTATAATTCGCGCAGCACACGAGGCGTACGGATAATATCCCGGATGCGCACTGACGTCGCTTTTGCTAACGTTCGCGATAAATGCCGCCAAAAGCCGGCCGGGCGCTCGTCGTACAGTGTCGGTACGGTTCGGTACCACACCAAAGTCCTTACAATTACATATATGCATAGTGAAATTAAAGTAACTTACTTGGCTTGCTTCGTGTTAATATAAACACGTTATATGTTATTTCTTTAGTTATTTCAAATGGAAAAATCCAAATAGCTTAAAATGTATTTTTATTCAGTGTTAAGCTATAATATTATTGATAAAATCAGATTAATTATTCAATCTAATACATATTTCAAATTAAAACGTCTATTATTTTGGTGGTAAGTTTGAATAATGTCCCAATTATCGCTCCTGAATCAATAGCTATGCAAAGTTGTGTTGTGACAAAATAGTTTTATCCAGCAACTTATACCTGGAAATTATATTGTATCAAACAACACGAATTTAGTATTTAATTGAAGTCAATATTGTGTAAGTTTTATTAATATAAATATAAAGCGCTGTATATTATAGTTTATTTTGTAAGCATATAATATACAACTTACAATATTAAATACCGATGTTTACATGAAATAAACAATCTGTACCATTTGATACGATAATTAGTATATATTATGCTAAAACTACATTTCAATAGGGTTAACATAATTTTGATGAGCTACCCATTGATAAAACATTTTAAAGAGTTTTATGTTTATTTATTTTTTAAATAAAATAAAGTTTAATGTTATAGTAAACTACGATACCATTTATATTTAATCATCGATGAAAATTAGAATATAAAATAAAAAATATTATTTAAATTACTTAAATAATTAATAATACATATTATAGTTAATAGTGTATTTAATATTTATGTTTAATATAATTTATTTATAATAACTGTAAATAAATAAATATAAATAAATACAATTTGGTAATAAAAAAAATATTTTCATAAATGTTTAGTATAAATAAATAATTTACATTAAAAAAAAAAAGAATTTCAACATTAAACAAAATGATGATCATTAGGAAATAAAATAGAGACCTAGATGTCAATTTTGTAACCTGCAAGTGATAGTGAAATGAATTTAAAAGGTTTAAGACCCGGTACTTAAGTGCATACTTGGGTTTTATGTTTATCATTATGGACGACAAATAAACGTTACACTAATCGTAACAATAACCTGCGTGCGCTAATTTTAGTTGAGAAAAAATGTGATATGTATATCTTAACTAACTTTTCTATTATCTAAATTGAAGGGTACAATATTATAATTAATAGATTTGGTTAGTTAGTATCGAAAAACATTAGCTGTTTAATATTATCGTAAAATAATATTTTATAATAATAAAGTTGTTTAATAATTTAATTCAATAATTCAAACAAACAAATATATTATATTATCATCTTTAATTTGATTATTTCTATAAAAATATTATATATTTAAATTAGCAGACATATCACATAATAATAATTGATACAAGTTTATGCATAAGTTATTATTTCATTTGATATTTTATATACTTAAATATATTAGTAAACTATATCTGGTACCTTTTTTTGGGGGAGGGGGGTTGAATCGGGGACCAGGATGGAAACACTGTATCTGGTACCTAAATATTGCATTATTTACTTTGATTCTCATCAAAAGTCTTACATGCAATATTATGAAAAATTGTTTATTATTATTATTATTTGATAAATAATAATATATTTTGTAATTTATTTAAACATCTAAATTAATAAAAACATCCATTTCGTATTAATAAACAAAAACTAATTTTATTAATTTATTACATCTAAATTAAATTTAAAATATCAATAGACAATTATTAATATAATACATTGAACCACCATATTTAAGTTAAGTTTTCTATAATTTATTATGGAATTAACGTTTAATGGTCTAACATTACGGAAATAAAATTTTCTTGAATTAAATCTGGAGTACAAACTAGCTAACTTGAAAGTCTACTGTTAGCATTTAATCTGAATCTGTTTAAAAATAGCAATGGATATTGTAGTAATTATATTTCTACTAACGTATTTCTCAATTATATATTTATAACGAAATATTTTAAAATTATATCTGATAATATTATATCAAATTACTTTTGATAAAAGTACTACAAATGCCATAAAACATACTTATAATCTTCGGGTTAGTTAAATTTTAAGTCCAGAGTTAAATATAATTTATTATTTCTCAAAACATTAATTTCATATGTATTAAAAAAAAAAGTATTATTTTTGTAAAAATTTTTGATTTTAATGTCCTTTAACTAATAACGTACTTTGATGATTTGCAATATGAATTGTATAATATTATATTTTATCTTTTTTTATTATTATAAGATTAGGAAAATTGAATTACGACAGGGATGTAGCTATATTGCCTATACATGACGCCGTGTTACCATAATATAACCTATTGAAAGGAATAAAAAATAAATAAAACGAGAAAATCACTTTCCTGTAAGTTATTGTTGTCAAGTGTTCATCGTCACTGAGTAGTCACTGCAATTCATGGGTCAAATGGTTACAAACGATTTTAAGCGGAGATGGTCAACCTATTATAATTCTAAGGATATTTCATTAATTACGTATTATATTGCTTAATAATGTAATGTTCTAAAATTACCACGCTAAGTAAAACTAATGTTTTCTAAAAACAAATACAATTTTTTTATAAATGAAAATAATTACTAAAATATAATTTCATCTAGTTTTACTAGCATATTATATATTGCAATACATACTGTATCACAATGATCTAACACATTTAAATGTAATTTGAATGCAAAATTGTCATATCTTCATGATACACCGCGTACATAATACTTTTATTATACTTTATATTATTTGTGTAAAATAACATTTTTTTTGTAATTCAATACTGATATACCATAAAACGATGTGAACATATGCCGGCCATAAATAGCTTAAAATTAATTTAAATATTTTAAAAAAGACCTTGCAAATACTATTATTGGACAATTAAAAAATAATAAAAGCCATTCTTTAAATATATAATATATAGAAAATGAGTTCAACTATTTTAATTTGGCGTTATTATAATGTGTATAACTTTTAATAATAAATGTATTATGCAATTTTATTTATTTTACAGAAACACAAAAAAACGATCAATGTGCATAAGACATCCAATAACACAGTAGTATAAGGAAATGTATTACTGGTATCTGATCATAATAGCAATAACATAAGCATGGGAGAGTAAAAAATGTTAAGGAAAATAATTTGGTATTAGAGAACGGTTTATTATATCATTGATAATATTAATATTATTTCATATAATGTAAACGTCTTATATGATAAATATTATGCAGAGATTGTCACATGAGAAATAAATATCTTGAGATCTACAAGAATTTATTAAACATGTATTATTTTGTAATAGACGAAGTGATATTATATTTTATAAATTATTAAATTAGTATTTTGATTTTAATATCAGTTGAGTTGATAAAAATATGTCAATAATACAACTAATTAGGGTAAATAACAAACACCACTGTTGAAATATCTTTGTATTCAGAGGATAATAGGATTATTTAAACAACAAAATTGATACATTTTTAAAAACTAGCAGTCGGTAACAGAAATAATTCACGGTGAGCTGATGATCATTTGGTGCAATATTGAAGCAAGCTATTTTAACTTTTGAATTCAAATTTTCTTTGACCTTGAATATAAGTCTCTTTCTGTAGAAAGTAATATACACTTTATAATATATTGGTATACATTACTTTTACATCAAAAACATGTATGAAATATACGCCAAGTATTGTTCGTTTGTTTAGGTAACACGGAAAAGTCGATTAGCAAACACAGCGCACTCAAGACGTAGATTGAAACCCTAGAAAGTAATATACCAACAATGTTTAAACATATTTTTTATGATGTATATAAAAATATTAATTTTCTTATCATATTTTTGTGTATTTGTATGTGTAGACTGTAGAAGATGTAATACAGAACAATTCACAAATTATTATTTTGGTTTATTCGTGCTGAACATTAAAATTGAAAATATATTGAGACTTTGAGTTCAATGAAATTATTCTCTTCTCCAATAATATCCACTGTTACAGTTAAACAGCTACATTTGAAGCTTTGTAGAATATGAGTTTTTGCCAGTGCTGAAATCAGTGAATTCTCCGGTCCATATTTTTAACTACAATACCGTTATCCCTGATATTAAGGCCACCTGAATGTACACCGTTTAATGCGTCGTTGCTACCTAAAGTACTATCACCGTCTATTATGATCCAAGTTAAACTAATATTTGTGACGGATTAGGGTGATTCAATCCCTTTTCCAGTCACAGTGACCACTGACCAGTGAGATAATTTATTATCGGAAACCGATAACACTGTAAATTCTAAAGTCTGTTGTCCTTAAACCATCTAGTGTAAATGTAAATTGGCACCAACGGAATTGCTTTGTTGTAAAATATATGGGGCATACAAAATTATATGTAATAACCGATAAAATTATAAAACTGTTAAAAATAAATAAAACTTAATTTATATTGAGATTAGTTAAGCAAAATAATTAAATAAAATTATAAATTATTTATATTTTACATATAAAATAATAGTTGCTATTGTATTATATTGTGTTTCAGTAAGTTTCATTATAAATCCTATAATTGATTCAAAAGGTAGGTCATAATATGTTATAATTTTTACCGTGTAACTTCATATTATATTATTTTAAAAATGAAATGTGTTATTTTCAAGATATTATTAAAAAAAATAAAGTCAAACATAACAAGTACCTGTAAATAAATCGAAAAGCCTATACTAGATAACTCATTTAACGAAAAACACTAATGTTTTCAATAATTATATTAACGTATATTTATGTTAATATTTAAATAATCTAAGTGATATAAAGACATTCTGAAAAATGTTGGTCCACTAATCCGCTCATCAAAACTTACAATAAACTACTTGTCCAAAATGTTATTTTTATAGATTAGAATATTTTAAGAATATATTGTTTCGGAATATTTAATTAAAATTAAATGTTATTATACAAAAGTGCAAAACTAAAAAAGCGGGCAAAGGGATATCGCTCTGCTGTACATTAGGTACCGTGTGGATCACTATTAAACATTATAGGAGGGTTAAATTTGAATCCCATGATAATTATCATTGTATACGAAAAACGATTCTGAACGAAGATGATTTGTCAGCCTAGGATATAATTTTCAGTGGTTGAAGAAAAAGGTGGTTTATGTTTTAATGGTCTGAATACATCAAAATTTAAGTTTTTTTATAATTATTATTAGCTAAACTTAAGGACAATCTTGTATTAAATTTTCAACTCTTAGCTACTTATACAAAAAATTTTTATGAATTATAACTACAAAATAATTTGCAAATATCCATGGTTTTGACGAATTTTCGTCAATATTTGAACTTCAAATTCTAATAAAAAAAATTTGTGCCAATGTATTCTTATAATTTTTTAATCACTATAGCAAGAACTTATGAGGAACTTTATATTAAATTTTCAAGTATTTTGATTGGGCCAAAAACAATTTATCGACACTTCAAACAATTTTTTTCAGAAAAACTGAAAATTTCTCAAAAAAATCGAAAATTTCTGTGGTCTATAAATAACTCAAAAAAAAGGCAAAATGTTTTGAAAATTTGACTGTATATATATAATACTGATATAAATATTTGGTGAAAATTTCAAGTTTTTACAGTGATTAGTTTTTTAATTAAAACCAAATAAAAAAATGGTTTTGGTCAAAAACTGGTTTTGCGTAAAAATTCCCGTTTTTCCGTCATTTTTTTTTTTTTTGGTTTTTCCCAGCGCTTTTGAAAACTCTTGGGAAATTAAAAAAAATACCTCCCCAATGCACCAACAAGCTTCATTTTGCTACAGGAAACCACCACCAAAGTTTGAAATTAAAGCATTATTTCGACACGTTCTCGTGTACACAGACACAAAAAAAAAATAATTTGCAAATATTCATGGTTTTGAAGAATTTTTGTCAATATTTGAACTTCAAATGCTAATAAAAAAAAATTGTGCCTATGTATTCTAATAATTTTTTAATCAATATGGGAAGAACTTATGAGGAACTTTGTA